>PVKA01012343.1:0-58119 GCA_004027165.1 Ctenomys sociabilis
GAAAGCAAGCAAGCAAGCAAGCAAGCAAGCAAGCAAGCAAGCAAGAAAGAAAGAAAGAAAGAAAGAAAGAAAGAAAGAAAGAAAGAAAGAAAGAAAGAAAGAGTGTAAGAGAGAGAAAATGGAAAGGAAGATAGCGAACATTTATATTAGTATTCACAAAGTATTTGTTAAGAACATGCAGATACCTTGTCTCATTTAATTAGGACTAAACTGGACAGTAGCACCAAAATTGCCTCACCATGTTCACACAGTCTATAATATTTCCAGTGCTCTATTAACAGACTTTACTAGCTTTTTGATTCCTAATATCCAATTTAAAATAATGCTTCCTAGAGGTTGCAGCTCACATTCTAAGAGAAGACCAAGGGACTCTTAGTTACATTCACCTTTACACTTTCATTGCGCTCTCTTTCAAGAGCTCAAGCAGACTGCTCAGTTAGTTGAAACAAAACTGACCCACAGTAGTAGCAAAGATTCATAGCTGCTTTCACAGAACTAGTTCCTAATGGCCTCAGGACACTGATATAATTCAGATCTGATGTTAGTACAGTGAGGAATGGAGGGGAGATTGGTAGGGGAGGGAGAGGCAAACTTACAGATGACCTTGGAATGATCTGAAGGCTTTCTAATGTTCAGCAGTTACAGGCTATCAGCCACTAATATACTCTCTGGGCTAAGTGGAATAGGCCCATTACTCTCAACTACAATTCGCCATCTGTGAAGTGAGCTAGTGGCTTCAGACAAGATTACAAATTGTACTTGATACCAAAAGAGAAAGGGAAAGGATTATGATGTAAAACCAAAGGAAAAACATAAACCTACACTGACTAAATGCCACACAAAAATAAGAAGAAAGGTTCTTAGCCTTTAGAACATCTCCAGAAGGACCCAGGTCTTTCACAAGATTAAATTCCAGGGGACTAACCAACCATGGGAAAGTTCACAGAATCAAAGTTGTAGTGTCATTAGGAGAGACGTGCACAGCTGGAGCCCACAGACCCTCCCGCTATCAGTCAGCCCTGTTGTCACAATTCATTACCTCCTTCTGACATTTGCTTGACATCATTTCAGAAAGGGATCTAAGCAAAATCCAACAGGAAAAAAGAATTAAAACAGAGATCTTAGAAAAATGGATGGCGGCAGATACTGTGCAGCTCATCAGTTTTTAATAAAGATGATAATGACAACTCATAATGTTGACCAATGGCACATTTCTCTTCCCATCACGAGCCATGTCATTCAGGAGGAATGCCTTTAAAACTACACGTGAATTGATTTTAGCCCTGACTCTTCCACTTGGGATCTGTTCTGAAGGGAGCTGGGCTCTTCAAAAGTCATAGAGTGTAAACTTTACCCTCCCATGTGACTGTGTCTAAAGTAAGGTCTTTAAAGAAGTAATTATTGTCAGAGGGGTTTATAAGAGCAGGGCCCTAGCGTAATAAAACAGGAACATCTATGAAAAAAAGAAAAGACAGGGTAGATAAGGCTCTCTCTCTCTCTCTCTCTCTCTCTCTCTCTCTCTCTCTCTGCTCCCTGTATCACACCCAGAGGAAAAGCCATGTGAGCAAGTAGTAAGAAAGTAAGCTCCACCTACAAGTTTATAACCCTCACTAAGATTCTACATTGCTGGTACTTTGATTTGGGACTTCTAGTTTCCAGAGCTGTGAGAGAATAAATGACTGCTGTTAAGCCATAAAATCTGTATAAGCAGACTGTGTAGGAATGATGTTAGCTTCAGCAAAGTAAAGTATAAAAGGGTCTTTGCTGTCACTGATGATGGCTGCAGTTTTCTGCAGGAGAACTCTGGGCCTTACCTTGAGTGATCTTTCAGCCTGTTGGCACAGATCTTTCATCCTGTTGGAGTAGATTCCATAGTTTCCACCACTGACCTTGGGCCCTCCTACTCCAAATCTTTGACACAGAATTGCATGAGACATTTTCGTGGGATCCAGGGCCTCAATGGGATTTTTTTTTGGGTCTCTAGCATGTGAGAAGATCTCTTGTACCCTTCTATGTTTTACTCTTTATGTGATTGTAAAATAATCCTATAAATTATATGTCCTGTATTCAATCTAGTCCTTGAAAGCTGACTAAAACAGACAAATTTTGATTTTTCTGAAAATTGAAAGTTCTCAGAACAACTGAAACTGGCTGATGCTGAACCACAGAGGCAGAGCTTTCAAAATATTCTAAGAGTGTCACAAGATACAAAACAACATTTAAAAACTCAATCACTTTTCTACATGCCAATAATTAGCCAGCTGAGAATAAAATGGAGAAAACATTTCCGTTGATCATACCCTCAAACCAAATTACCTAGGAAACAACAAAGAAAGTAACATACCTCTATACTTAAAATTATAGAACTTGAAAGCAAGAAATTAAAGGCACTAGAAGATGAAAAGGCAACCACATTCATAGATTGGCAGAATTAGCATTGTTAGAATGATCATAACACCAAAAATAAACTTCAGATTCAATGCAATATTCATTAATATTTCAATGTTTTCCATAGAAGCATATAAAAACTATTCTTAAAATCCTTACCAAAGCACAATAGTCAGAGTAATTCTAAGCAAAATATGCAAAGCTGGAAGCATCACAAAATTTATTTTAAATTGTATTATAAAATCATAGTAACTAAAATGGCATGGTAGTAGCACAAAAATGACTATACAAGTCACTGGGATAGAATAGAAAGCACAGAAAACTCCCTGTAAACAAACCCAAAGCCAATGCATTCTTGAGAGTAGCTCAAAGTATTTTCGAGGAAAGACAGTGTCTTCAACAAATATTGCTAGGAAGATGATGTAAGATTGAAATTAGAGACCTATTTGTTATCTTGCATAAAAATAAACTCAAAATGGATCAAAGTCCTAGATAAGAGATCTGAAAGTTTGAAATGGCTAGCAAAGAAACAAGGGTAAACACTTAAGGTGATGGGCGCAAGAAGAGTTTCTTTGAATAGGATTTCAGTACCACAAAAATAATAGCAAGAATCAGCAGGGGGGACTACAACCAACTGAAATTTCTTCACAAGAAGGTAAACAACTATCAGAGTAGAGACAATCTGCAGAACAAGAGAAAATGTTTGCCTATTCTCACAACAGAGGATAATGCTAACAGTATACATACAGCTCAAAAATGTGCAATGTCAAATAGTTCAATTGATAAATGGACAAATAACCAGATCTGATAAAAAGTGCCTATGATAAGCCAACAGCCAACATCATACTAAATGATTGAAACCTGAAGGCTTTGACTCCAAAATCAGGAAAATGACAAGGATGGCCACTATCACCACTCCTATTCAGTGTAGTTCTGGAAACATTAACCAGACCAAGACGAGAGAAAGAAATAAAAATAGGAAAAGAAGAATTTGAACTATCATCTGCAGGAGATATGATACTGTAGATAGAAAACCCAAAAAACTCCACGAAAAGATTTAGAGATTTAATAATCAAATTCAGTAGTATAGATGGATGCAAAGCCAACACCCAAATATCAATAAAATTCCTGTACATAAACAACAAACTCACAGAGAGAAATTAGGCCTATCACATCCTTCACAGTAGCATCCAAACAATGTGGTACTTAGAAATCCATCCAGCAAGCAAAGTAAGACATCTGTACGTGTAAAATTATGCCACTTTGAAAAGGAGATTGAGGATGATATTGGAAAATCGAAAGATAGCCCTTGAACCTGGATAGGAAGAACCAGCATAGCAAACGTGGCCCCAGTCCCTAAATGGCTGCAAAAATGTAATGCAATGCTGATTAAAAAGCCATTAACATTCCTCGCAGAGCCAGAAAACAAAACATCCATGAAGTTCATCTGGAACCTAGAATATCAAAAGAAATTCTGAGGAAAAAAAAAAGTCAGGGGACTTCACAGTCCCTGACCTGAAATTTCATCATAAAGCTCCCATAATAAAGTCAACATGGTATTGGAAAAAGAACAGACCTGAGGATCAGAGGGACAAAATAGAAGACACAAGCATAAATACCAACACAGTCAGCCACCCTATCTTTGATCAAGGAGCCAAACATTCACTGGAAGAAAGAGAACCTCTTTTATGACTGATGCAGGAAAAATTGGCTTTCCAAGTACTGAAGTGTAAAACTAGACATGTGCTCATAATAGTGCACTAAAGTAAATTGAAAATGTATAAAAGTTTTGAATATCAAAACTGAAATGCTAAATTTACTGGAAGGGAAAATAGGTAGAAATGCTGAGGACACAGATGTAGGCAGACAACCCATGAACAAAACTCAGACCACATGGGAAAATACAACAAAGATCCACACATAGATCTCACCCTATGAAAACACAACTCTCAAGAAAGTACAAATGGCACATAATAATATGAAAAGACATTCATAAATAGAAAACCAAAAACTGCATGCATGGAAGAAACTGTTCAGTTACTTTAGTCCCTCCAAAATTTGTCAGAAAAGTTACATACAGATTTCCATCTCACTCAGAATGTCTGTCATCAAGAGTAGAATAAATACATGCTGGCAAAGATGTGATGGGGGAAAGAAGGATTTTACATTGCTGGTGGGAATGTAAATTAGTACTGTCACCATGGAAATCAATATGAAGGTTGTGCAAGAAAGCTAAAAATAGAACTTCCAGCTACACCAATCTTTGTTATATACCCGAAAGAATTAAAATCAGCATAGTACAGGGACACCTGCAAACCATGTTTATTCCAGCACAATTCATAATAACCAAGATACCACAGCAGCCTATAGGGCCCATCATGAGATGGACAGGAGAATGGTGAACGGACGAAGATATATGCAGACAGAGAGACAGACAGACAGGCAGACAGACAGACAGAGACAGAGAGATAGAGACAGAGAAAGAGAGAAATCAATTTAAGAAAAATAAGTCAAGTTCAGGATAACTATTACATGTTTTCCCTAATACACGGAATGTGAAAAGGATGGTAGTAGAAGGGAAACTATGATTAGACAAAATAAAAGAAATCGGGGGATGGAGGGAGAGGATATAAGGGAGGGTAACAGCAGTCACTGAGATGACGAAAATATATTCATTTATGAAAGCTTTCAAAATTTAATGTTTTGTGAAACAGGCACTAGCTTTACTTTTGGCAACAGAAGTGGACAAAGAAGTCTCAGTCACTGTGCATCTTGTCTGTGCCAGACATTGTAACAAGAACCCTTACATCCATTGTCACACTTTTATAGCAACCCTCTTAAAGAGACTACACTAACTCAGACCCCTGAAGTAGCTTGCCTAAGGGCACACAGATAAGATACATGGACAGGTGCTCGTTTCAAAGAATAGTCAACTGGCATGAGCTACACATTCTGTTCGTAGTATGCCTGAGTCCAGAGACTGAAGTGAAATGCCCATCTGACACACACACAGGATTAGCAAGCAAATAAATAGAACATGACCAAGTATCTTATCGTCAGCCTGGTGCTACAGAGTGTAAGCCTATCTGTGTTAGTCAGCTTTCTGTCCTGCCAGTAAATAACTAAGAATAACAACCTATTAGATGAAAATCTTACTTTAGCTTAAAGTTTTGAAAATAGGTAGACACACATATACACACACTTTCCTTTGAAATCTGGGTGGAAAATCATAAACTCACAGCTTTTTCATTCTGCATACGTACAAAACTAGTATCACAGGAATGATACTAAGTTCTGCCACCACCTTAAGCAGTAGCCAGTCTCTTTTGGACCACAGGGGATGTGGTCACTTGGTTCTTAGATGTGCAAACTTACGGAAACACTTCTGTAATGTGTGTGTGTGTGTGTGTGTGTGTGTGTGTGTGTACTCTATTCTAGATTCTCTCTCTGTGTCTCTCTCTCTGTCTCTCTCTTTCTCTTTCCTTTTTCAAGTTCCATGCATAAGTGATATCATGTGCTCCCCATCTTCACGTCCCTAGCTGATTTCACTGAAGTAATGACATCCAATTCTATGTATATCCTTTCAAATGACAGAATATCACTCTCACTTTATTTTTAGTCGAACGATACTAGATTGCTTCCATATCTTAGCACTGTGACTAATACAACAGTGAACATAACAGTGTACATGTTAGTCACCTTTCAAGCATCGATTTCACTTCTTTTACATATACTCCTAGTAATTGGATTACTAGATCACATATTAGTTCTACATCTGATTTTTCTTCTTTACTGTTTTCAAAAACAGCTGTACTTAGCTTCCTTCCAACATTGTTCAAGTTTTCCCTGTTCTCTACAGCACTTAATCTTTTGCCTTTTTGATGACAGTCATTCTTACTGGGGTCAGCAAATACCTCCTTGCACATGTGATTTATATTTCCCTTAGGATTACTGATTTGAACATTTTTCATGTACTTATTTCTCACTGTATAGTATCTTTTGAGCAATGTCTATTTAGGTTGACTACTGTGTTGTCACTACTGCATTTTTAAAGTTCATAAATTCTGTATAACAACCCTGTCAGATATGTAGTTGTCAAATAGTTTCTCTCATCCCTTAAGTTGTCTCTGTGCCCTGTCAGTTGTTTCCTTTACTTTGCAGAATTTTAATTTTTTACAGTTCTGTTCACCTATTTGTCTTTATTTCCTAGAGCCTTGCCATACTATTGAGTCTTGTCAAAAAATCCCTCCCAATTTCTTCTTCACTACTGAAAGTTAATGTTATAAAATATAGAACTTCAGATTGATTAGTTTCAAGCATGACCATTTCAGGACTCTTGCCAGGGAATGTAACCTGTCACATATTATCTGGCCTCTCAGGCTTTCCTTCGAAATCTTGGTGGAAAATTGTAAACTCATAGATTTTTCATTCTGCATATGAACAAAATCAGCATGCTGGGGATGATGCCAAGGTCTGCCACCAAATTAGGCAGTGGCCGGTCTCCTTTGAACCACAGGTGTAGTGGTCACAAAGTACTTAGATGGGCGAACTGAGGGAAACACTTCTCTAGGCAGAGCTGAGTGGACAAGACACCTTAGAGCTCTTTCCTAAAAGCCAAGTCTTTCTTTCAGAGGAGTTTGTGATTCCCACTCCCAAGGCTGTGGTGAAAGGAGTCTGGCCAATTCTTAAGATTCCCTCAAATTCTCCTTCGCATTATGCCCATGCAGTGTTTGGCTTTTTGTAAAGGTACTAAATGCTACAACAACTACACCTTTCTTGGTCCCAACTTTACATGCATTTCCTTTCTGGAGAAACTAAAATCTTCTTTCAGACCTTTCCTCTCTGCTTTATGCTCCTGATTCTCAGTGTAAATCTTGCTAAAAGTAGACATCACCATCCATACCACACCTTTGAACCTTGGGCTGTCTTGGCATTTCATTTATCAGATAAACTGATCCATTACTTTTAAGCAGAACATATTTTGAAATATTAGGACATGAACAAAGTGTAGGAAAGTTACTTGCTAGAATATAACATAAACAACATTTAGAGTCCCTATTTCCCACCTGAAAGAGCCAAAGAAAGGAACTTGGAAAGGGATACGTGCTTTACGCTGCACACTCTGTGACCTACTTCCCCCAAGTGGGCCTTGCCTATTCACAAGTTCATTCAACTCTGAAATCATCATTGTATTCAGCTGTTCATGAGGTCATGGTCCAGTCTCCGATTTATGCCCTATCCTTGAAGACTGCTACTATGGAGGTCAGACCCTGTAAACATGAGTCTTTGAAGGCATTTCACATATGAACCTTGACAATGAGGTTTTTTTTCAATATTCTAAATATTTTTTTAATTTTTTTTTTAATTTAGTACAAGGGATACAGGGTCACACTCACAGATAAGACTGCTAGTGATCCTCCTGCTTTCAATTTCCCAAGCACTGGGATTACAGGCATGAGCCACCACACGGTCTCATTTGCCTTCTCCATGCTCCCAGGGACAGATCCAGCACAGCACACTGGGGATCTAACACCAGACCCTGCGCCTTCCTAAGCAGGTGCTTTAATCTGCTGAGCTGTCGGGCCAGTCCAATTTTCAGCATTCTGAACAGTTGTAACAATGCTGCTTATTTCCATGTTTTCTGAAAAGATATCCACTATGATTCTTTTTATGTCTTTACAAGAAAGATATCTTTCCTTTATTTTCTCAAGATGATCTCTTTCCCTTTGATTTCTAAAATAAGAATACAATATTCTAGTTATTTTATCTTATTTTGCTTTACCTTTATTTTAAGATTTATTCTACTTTGAGTTCTCTGAAATCCCTGAATCTGCACTTTGGTCTTATGATAACTTAAACATTTTGTTCTGCTCCAATTCTCCTTGGACTTTTTGTTATTTACATCTCTTGAAATTACACCACAGAGCTTGCACAATCTACTCCATTTCAGATGTTTTATATTTGTTTGATTGTTCATTTCTAGTTTTCCTTTCAGTCTGATATTTTATGAATTTCTTTACAAATTCACTATTTTTTTTGCACTTTGTGGTCTAATTTATTTATAAGCCCATTGTAGGTCTTATTTATTCCTGCTAGAGCTCTTTTATTCCCAGCATTTACTTTGACTATTTGTTAGAGTTTTGTCTCTATGTCCATATTTATTCTATGTATTGTTGTATGCTGCCCATTTCTCCATTACTTTTCTTAACTTATTTAAGATTAGTTATTACAATTTCCTTGCCTACTGACTCCACCATCTGAGCCATACCTGTGATTGGTTCTGGTGCTTCCTTTCTCAAGTCTGTGTTTTGTTTGTTTGTTTGCTTTGTTTTTATTATTTATTGATCTGGTATAGGGTCTCACTACACAGCCTGGACTCATAGTGATCCTCCTTTCTCAACTTCAACAGAGCTGGCATTACAAGTGTGAATCACCACACCTGGTTTCTGTTACTGGCATGACATGCAATACTAGGGATTGAACCTGGGTCCTTGAGATTGCCAGGCAGGCTCTGAGAACATAAGGCTATGTTCTCAACATAGCTGATCCAACGTCTGTGCTTTTAGTAAAAGTAGAATTAGTATATGATCCATCTTTACTACTCATTTCTTTAGCATTCATTGATACATACCTGAAGGAGTTAAAGTTAGCAAATGTATAAAGATTCATATTTATAGCACCATAATGCACAGTGGCCAAGTTACAGACTTAGTCTAGGTGGATGAATGGGCATAAACAGATAGATAGATAGATAGATAGATAGATAGATAAATAGATAGATAGATAGATAGATGGATGGATGGATGGATGGATGGATGGATGGATGGATGGATGGATAGATAGATAGATAGATAGATAGATAGATAGATAGATAGATAGATAGATAGATAGATGATAGATAGATAGATAGATGATAGATACAGAGATAGATACATAGATAGATATGCCATAAGAATTTAAGTTATTTATAGGAAACAGTAGATCATTAAGTTAAGTGAAATCACACAGATTCAGAAATCCAAGTATCTCATGTTTTCTTTCACATGCACAATTGAGAGGGAAAGTAGAAAGAAAAGTGTTAAAATGGAGGAAGGGTAGCAAAGGAGAGAGTTCAGTGGTTAAGCACTTGCCTGACAAATGCAAGGACCTGGGTTCAATTCCCAGTGCCACATGACAAGCTGACTCCAGAACCCTGAGTTACCCCATGCCAGCTACTGAAGCCAGGTGTAGTGGTACAGGTCTGGAATTCCAGTGCTAGGAGGCTGAGGCAGGAGGATCATTAGAAGACTGAACTGCCTAGTGAAACCCTGTAAGGAAAGAAAAAGAAAGAAAGAAAGAAAGAAAGAAAGAAAGAAAGAAAGAAAGAAAGAAAGAAAGAAAGAAAGAAAGAAAGAGAGAGACAGAGAGAGAGAGAGACAGAGAGAGGAAGGAAGGAAGGAAGGAAGGAAGGAAGGAAGGAAGGAAGGAAGGGAAAGAAAGAAAGAAAGAAAGAAAGAAAGAAAGAAAGAAAGAAAGAAAGAAAGAAAGAAAGAAAGAAAGAAAGGGAGAAAGAGAGAAAGAGAGAAAGAGAGAAAGAGAGAAAGAAAGAAGTACAAAAGGAAGGGGATCAAGGAGAGAAGGATTCAAGGAAGGCAGCAGAGGGTGTATGTGATCATAGACTATATATAATGTCACAATGAAACAGATTATTCAGTATAATCAAAATTCTCTTTTAGAAATCACTGGGTGCATATATGAAGTTTTTTGTATTGCTTTGTTTTTTGCCTTATGATTTTTCATTGAAAGCTGACATTCAGTTGGCTAACAGAAAATGAGGTAATTATACAGCATTTTTTAATTTAATTTAATTTTGTTTTTTTAATTGAACAAGTAGCAATGAGACAGCTTTAAATCAAATTGGTAGGACAGATTCAACAATTTATACATTGCACATTGTTTTTGTAGTGGTTTTTTGTTGTACAAGGTGCATACATGATACTCTATGTACAAATACTATTAGAGCAGATGCCTCTGATCAATGAATTAAGAGAATGTAGCTGTACACCTTTTTTAAAGTTGAATTATAGTACAGTTTCAATAATTAATACTGTTTATATTATTATCTTCCTAGTGGTTATCCATAGTACAAGAAGCAGGCAGGATATCCTGTCCAAACAGTATTAGTGCAAATATTTCTTCTCATAGAATTACGCCGAAGTACTGCACATTTATCATAACTGTACTGTTTGTACAAACACAGAATGGTTCTTCCTTTGTATAGCCATTTTTGTTTAGTCCTGTCAAAGATGGGTATTCTATCGTCATTCAATTATTATGGGTGCTTGAATTCAGTGAAACATTCCAACACAGTCCAGCAGTCAACAATAATAGTGGATTATCTGAAGAAGTTGTTGACTAGAGCCATTTACAGCTCAGCTTATTATTATGGTTTTATTTTATATACCTCATTTTTATACTTTTCTGTTGGATGGTTAAAATCAAACTAAAGCAAGACCTATTTAACAAAAAATGTAACTTTTATATCTAATGAGGTCAGTCAAGTGCCCTCAGGGTTTATCCTGTATCCCTGTACCTCACTCCGTAGATCCTTTGTCAGTGTCAGCCATGTGGATGAGTCATGGCCATTTCTTGACCAGTTTGCTCTCTGTAAAAGCCTGAGAGAAAGTTTTCTCTCCATGTGACTCTCCTTAGGCACACTATGGATCATTGAACACTTTCCTCTGTGGCACTATAATCTCCTTGATCGGAAAATTTGGGGCATTTATATTTAAGTGGATGCCACTTGACCATATAATCATAAGTGAAATAAACAAGACACACATGAACAAATATTGTATAGTCTCCCTAGTATAAGAAATCAAGATAAGAAATACAAATAGAAAGGTAAAATTATAGCTAAAATGAATTTAGTCAAATAGGGTAAACTGTACTGCATATGTTGAAAGGTAATAATCAGCTTCTCTTCTGGATGGTTAACAACCTAAGTTTTCAGACCAAAAATTGGAGAAGTGGAAGATCTGCAAGGTCAGCCAACATTTTAGCCCTAGCCTTTCAAGGCCAGTGAAGTCTCAGGACATAGGAGAACCTGTACTGTAAATTATACAGCATTTTTGCTAGGATTCAGACTGTTCAGTGTATTTTGAACCTGGAAGGTTACAGAGGCTTTAAATTACATGAGGATAATTTTTGTCTTCTCTTGACTTAAGAGCTTTCCTGGTATCACTATTTGGAGAGAGTATCTTGAAGCTCTTCCTGCTGAAATCCATTACTATACTGGGCGCTGCTGACATGGTGTAAGAGGGAATTATTTTGAAATCTTATTTTTACATTTGTATCTTTCCTGATCTTGTGCTTCTAAGATATGACCTTCACAAAATTGATGAAATAGTACAATTTCTCTCCTTTCTGGCCAACTCAGGAAAAATACGAATACAGAATGCTGGACAGAGAGGGATACCCTTTCTCTGGGCTGGTTAAAACTCTAGCAAGTTTCTCTGGACAACGGTGTTTTAATATACTGGACATGTTTCACACTGGTTACTTTCCTCTTCCCCTATGAGTGGGATAATGTGTCTTTCCTCAGATTTTACCATGAGAATATGGTAGGGTTCCTAGAGGCAAAAAAACATAAGAGTGTCAAAGTCTTCCTCCAAATTGGGTAGCCAAGACTTTATCATCCTCACACAGCTGGGCACTCAGCTTCCAGGAACTTAACAAAACAATTATATAGGCTGTTAACCCTCCAGAGGAGGACCTTATCATTATTACCCTACAACATAGGAAGTTGAGCTTAACCTCACTATTCTATCTGAATATCAAACATCTTAGACATAACATGGAACAGGTATTTTTCCATCAAGTATTGATATATTAAACTGTAAGTCCTTACAGAATATGAAGAAAAAAATTTGAAAATATTTAAAAAATAGGAATAAACAACTACATATGCAGGACCATTTTGTATCTGTATATTTAAAATAGTTAGGATCGATATAGAGCCGCTTCCTGTTAATCAAATGAATAGAAAGTCTTGTTCTAATAGTGTTTCTGCACAGGATACTATGTCTGCATTTGTACTATGAAAGTCATTATGAAGACAACAATATGCAATGTATTAATTATTGAAACTGTCTTACTAATCGGTTTTGAAACTGTCTCATTGCTATTTGTTTCTCAATAAAACTTAAAAAACTAAAAATAACATTGCATAAGTGTTCCTGACATCATTTGCCTATAGCATCTTCTGATCCAGGTAAATAGAGGTCAGGCAGTAACCTCTACCATCATCTGAACCTCTAGATAACAAGAGGATAGTTAGCTTTGCACCTCAGTTCTCTGGAGGACTCAAGAATGTCAATGATTTTATTTTGTTAAGCTTTTTCCTATGCTAAAGGCAGGAATCATGACAGGAGTAATCCCATCATACCAAATGACTGTGTGTTGTTTTCTCAATAAGAAAACTTGATACAAAAAGGAAGTGAGAAAAGAAAAACAGTTCAATTGCAATCAGTGGCTTAACAAAATCTATAGACTCAACATTCACTACTCTTGAGAAAATATTAGGTATTTTTTAAAGTAATATCTTACAAGTAGGTGTCATGGCTTCTGTGCCTTATGTAATTATTCAGATCAGAATCTATATAAAATTTTTTGTAGTACCATTTGTGGCACATGATGGTTAGCTGAAAATAGGTTCAAGTCATATTTTCACCACCCACCATCTGGGCCAACCCACTTAACCTTTTAGCCCCATCATTTGTCACCTAAAGGTAATATTTATATCACAGGCTGTTATGAGAATCCAGTGGTAAAATTTACATAGAAAGCACGGTATTAATGGCAGGCTTTTATTCATACAAAAATAACACATATTAGTCAGAAACTTTTTTATAATTAGAGATTCACACACATGCAGACACACTCCCTGGAACTGTGACAAGACCTTATTGAAATAAAAGTGCTTCTTATTTTTCCAACAAAGCATTCCAAGCTACCAACTTAGAATTCTGTATAGACTGTGTTTTAGCCCCTTTCTGGTTAGAATTTCCTTTCGTGAACCTATGACAAATTCATTTTATCAGAAATGAATATACTATTTACTTTCCCAAAAAATCATTCCAAGATACTAATGTAACGTCTTTTATAGACTGTGTTTTGGCATTTCTTGGTATTGAATTTCCCTGTATGAACCCAATGGCAGTTATTTGCCAAGCACCCAACTATTCCATCATCAGAAAAAGAAAATGAGAGAGGAAAGAAATGAAGACCCTTTGTCTGATGAAAATGAATGGCTGGGATTTTTACCAAACCTCACGGCAGGCATAGCACAAAGGTAAAAGATGACAGACCTAGAGGATTTTGAAACCTTCCCTTGCTGACACATTCCTCAGCATCAGAGACAAGCCCCTTCATCTCTCCAAATGCTTCCTTACTGCCGCCAAAGAGACAAGATCCCGTCTGGGAGCCTCTGGTTCCAATTCTTCATGCACCATATGCTGAGCCTTCCAAACAGACTAGAAGTTAAGAAGTTCCAAGTTCATTAAGAAGTCAGCACATCACTAATTGTCTGGCAAGTCTGGCGGTGCCAAAGTAGTCACGCGACCACAGGGATATCTTACAGGCAGAAGTACCTAGACATGAAAAAGAGACTGCTTCTCTAATATTTTAGCTCCCAAACTGGCTGCACATCAGAGAAAGAATTTCATAAAAGTTTTTTCTAGAGGTACAAGGTTTAAAGAAAAATGACTTTATATATTAACCTTATTTGCGTTATTCATGACAAAAAATGCCACATGTATCAGTGCTGATTATGTGAATTTTATTATTTTCCATACAAAGAAATTCAACCCCCTAATATCCGGTCAGTTTGGGCTGCCGAGATAGCTCAATGGACTAAGCCCCTACTTTGGCAAGTGCAGGGACCCAGGTTTGATCCCTGGTCTAGCATGCCATGCTGGACCTGCCCCTGGGGCACACTGAGCTGGTGAGAGTCTGGACATGGTGGGGCATGCCTGTAATCCCAGCGCTGGGGAGGCTGAAAACAGGAGGATCGCTACAAGTCCAAGATGCATAGTGAGACCCCACACCAAATACATAAATTAAAAAAAGAAAAAAATATGTATATAGTCAGTTCATTCTGTACCACAGTAGTTCCCCAGGGTTTGAAAACAGAAGAACTCCTCCTTATTTCCCTTTGATTTTATAATTAATCTGCAATAAATGAAGACTCCAAGTGTTTTATGTCACTTTGATTTCCCATTCCCCTCTGACATTTGGAGAGAAAATGGAACACACAGCAAGACCTTTGAGCAAAAAGTAATACCCGTTAAATTGAAACACAATACAAGGTTTCCCTAACTGTAATTTCATAGTGTATGTATTTGTAGAGAGTAGTTGGCTTGTTCCCTGCAGCAAAACCAGATGTTCTCTTTTTCCAGCTGATTGATGTCACCACGAGGCAGCGGTACAAAGTTTGAATTCAAAAGGGAGAATTAAACACTCATTGTCATAATTCTATCTCCTGATGTCCCATTACAATGATAAGTGAAAACGCAACATATTTTAGATTTCTCTTCTTAAGTGTTTTGTTTTGTTTTTTTTATTACCAGAACTTTGCATTACAAAATGCTTTTATTCTTTGTGGGGGGTTTGGTAGACTCTAGCCCAAACTGATAAAAATAATTATATTTGTAAAGGAGGACCTGAGGTTGAATCCCAACTTTGCTACTTCCCTATTATGTAACTTCCCTATTACGTAATAATTGGATAGAAAAACTGTAACACTGAAACAAAGTAATGTATAAAGAGACACTACTTTGCTGAAAAAAATGTAAAATAGGTACGCTAATGTTAGATGTAAATGTATTGCTTATGATTAAGGGTAGAGTTTGTGTTAGTCTACTGGATTGCCAAAGCATAACACTATAGTCTGGGTGTTGAAACAATGAATAATCATTTCTCATAGTGAAGAAGGTAGAAGTCCAAACTCAACACGTCTGCAGGTGTGGTTTCTCCTGAGGCCACTTCTCCTGGCTTGAAGATAGAAAATAGCTTCTCCCTGTATCTTCCCTCGGCCTTCCCTCTGTTTGCTGTAAATATACATAGAGCACCTTTGGTGTCTTTCTCATTATAAAGACACTATGGTAATATAGTTGACCGTGAGACGCTACCCTTATGGACTCCTTGAACTTTCATTGCCAGCCATCTGCACATGCAGTTGCATGGTGTGGGAGGCCCTTAGCACAGGAACGTTGGGAAGGAGGCCATTCAGTCCACAAGAGGGTGATAAATAGCCCACAACATCACATGATGCACGACACTTTGAAATTTTGGAAATATAAAAGTTCATGTAGCTTTCCAAGAAAGTCACTGAAAATACTGAATCGAACTTATCTCTGAATAATAGCAAGCCAAATGTTTTGCCCTTATTTCTGTAAAGTAATCATTTTAACTTCAAGGACCCTCAGATGTCAGCTTTTCTGGGTGATTCTGATGTGAACCATTTTAGAAACAGCTGAGTTCACTAGAGATTCTTCTATTTGATTTAGTGTGTCAATTATACATTTCTATTTTTTAATGTATTACCAGTCAGCTAAGAACTGAAGGGTAAAGGGATAATCAATGATAAATTCAGTTATTGAGAAAATATTAACAGAACTCTAAATACAAATTTATAGTAATCTCATGACTCTTTCAAGCTACAATTATTCATATGCCACAAGTAAAGTAATGTCTACTTCCTTCAGAGCAAGGTCATAACTAATGTGAAATTCTTTATGGGGCATAGAAATAGACATAAACATAGATGTCCGCCTAACTCTATTTTCATCTTCTTTAATCAATAATACTTATAGTTGCTATATTAATCATGCCACAAAACCATTTTGTTCATTCATTCTTTACTACAAAATAAAACAAGAATCTATATTATGGTTTTGTTTTTATTTTTCTACTAAACTTTTAGCAAATTTCACAAGATAGATTTTGAAATCTTCCTAAATACCACCAGATCACCGAAACCATTTCCTGTTTGCCTTCTCAACTTTCCACATTCAATGACCAGGAAAGAGTCAATTTTCAGGCATGCTCTACAGAGTAGTGCGCCATTGCCTACGGAAGCATTTTGTCTTTCCACTCTTATTTCATAAGTACTCTCATCACCTTTTGATTATGTGATATTTTTATTTATTTATTTATTTTGTATGTGTGAGTGTGTTCCCACTTTATTCATGGTATTTTCATTGTAAAGCACACACACACACACACACACACACAAACACACACACAGAAAAGTTAACGAAAGAAGCCAACTGAAGTAAGATTCTGATGGCCTCCTCTTGCACCCAGGCATCACTGGAGTCCTCCTGAACTATTGTCCCTTTTGTAGAGCACTGTTAGATTGTGCTGGCAACTGCTTATGCAAAATTACTTGGGGTTGTCACTCTACTAGGATATCACTTAGTAAGAGTTCTCTCCATCACTCAGATGATACAATGAGCCCTTGAGCAAAGTATGTTCAATTATTATTTTTTGTTTAACATTTTGAGCCAATATTTGTTGGCATGTCAGGGCCAGAGCCTATGCTCACTGCCATTACTGAGGAGCAGCTATAGAGCACATTCCAGGAGCCAGAATGCCAAGCAAGATTTGCAGAAGAGCAACCCTGTCCCACCCCACAATTTGCATATTCACATCCTTTCCTACCCTCAGTTAATATATTCAGGTGATTCCTCAATAAACCAGATCAGTGCCATCAGCCTGGTCTCAGGAGTCTTCCAGGTGGTACTCACCACAAATATTTTACCCATTTTTAAAACCTATCTATTATTGCTGAAGAGGCAAACAAGCTAGTAGTTATAGAAATTTATTGCTAAGCAATGTTCCTAAATATTTAGTTGCAAAAATAGAATTATGATACAATACATATATAATTTATATATAATAGATATAATATATGTATAATATATAATATATATTATATATTATATTTAATATATATTAATATATCATATTAATATATATTGATATTTTAATATATGCTATATAATATATTATATTTAATATACATATATTAAACTTTTTAATCTCATTCAAAGATCTTTATAGGAGGATGAGTGGAATATATACAAGTAATTAGTTTATCCATTAACCCGAAGTCACAGAGCAAGTAAAGCATGAATCAGGATGCAAATGCAAACCAAGGTCTCACATTTATTCCCTATATTTTGGTGTCTTTCACCAAAGATCTTACAAGATGTTTCTTCTTCACACTTTAACAAGGAGAGAAATCTATAGGCAGAGATACACTTTAAAATTCTTTCTCCCTAGACACAGATAACTTTGAAGAAAGAAAAACAATCTTATTCAATTAATTCAACCCGATTTGGTCTCAATTGGAAGAGATACAAAGAGGTCCTTTATGTTGAGTCCCCCACCACCAAATAAAAACGTATCTTGAACATCCAAGATTAATTATTGATCACTTTGAGACTATCAGGACAGCCACTAAAATACTGATACATAGTCCCTCATGTTCCTTAATGGGCCAATGTGGAATGCTGCAGTTTTCTGGTGATTTTTTCAGAAATCTTTACCATGTATTCAATTAAAAGAGACATGTAGGTATGTGGAACTTTTTACTGTTTGTGTCTCTTTTTAAACCCAGATGAATATGTTTCAAGGCATGAATTATAGAGTGCTTCAATCTGCCCTGGTGGGAGGAAAATGTCAAAAACTGCATGTGTTTTAATGAAATCAAGAGGAGGTACTTTCAAAAAGACACAAACTTTATTCTTCAAGAAAACCCCGGAGAATTAAAAGAAAAATTTTTAAATGCATCTGAAACCAAGAGGCCTCCCTATACCTGAGTTTTGATTGGAGTGTGGTATGGTCAGATCTGATTAGAGAATACGTGATTCCACAGATGAGTTTTAATCATGTTGGCTAAGTAGACAAGAATACATATTTGCTAGTTGATCTCACATGTGGATCATCTTGCTGCCTGCATTTTCATTCAAAAGATGCAGAAGACTTTTCCTTCCTCCGTGGGATGAGTTGAAGGTGAAGAGATAATATATTCTAAATATTGTGACTCTAATCATAGCTCCAGGAGATATCGAGCTGCTAGAAAACTGAAGCAGAACAGTAAGAAGTAGGAATATGTCCTTACAGATTTGGGGGGTGTGTGTATGTGTGTGTGTGTGTGTGTGTGTTTTGTTGAATATTTCTCTGAGATCTGGATACAAATTGTGATGGTGAAGCATAAAGTCAACCAGGGACAACCTCTTCCAGCATAGTAAGGTCTGAGGTTGAATGCTAAATTCACTTAGGAGGATAAATTTTATATTAGTATCCTTCAAGTTGCAACCAAAGCTCAAGATTCCCAGAGGAGGAAGATTTCAAGACAAAGTGCTACAACCATTGGAAGAACTGATGCATCTACTTTCCACAAAACGATTACTTGATATTTTTCATAGTATGAGTTTCAAAAGGGAAAGTTGAAAATCAAGAATAAGCAATAATATCCTGTCCTTCCTCATATTACTTTGCCACTTAAAGGTACAATGAGCTACCGCAACTCTTCTTTGAGGTTTGTCGCTTTTGCCCGCTAAAATGTCAGCAGGTGCCATGTAAGCAGAGGTATCAGATGTGCTTTTGCAGGTGCGCTTTCACTCTTAAATTCTGCCATCACTGTACAAAAACTGGTCCCTATGACATCTGTAAGTTGCATTCTCATATAACCAGAGCCCTGTTAAGCATTACCAACTTTGTTACCCATCCCATCTTTTAGGAATTAGGAGCCCACAAAGCTATTTGGATTGGCCTGGAAAAAGACGATTGATCACAAAAAAATTCCAGGAATTTGGGGAGATGGTAGGACACTATGGCATACTTGAAGTTAAATTTTGCAACCAACAGAAAAATTAGAAATGAGGCATTATGAGACAGCATAGAGTTTAGAATGGCACATTTATAAAGTCTCAAATGAAAAAAGTATGATCCAGAAACTCATTAAAAAGCAATTTTTATATATGAAATAAATATCTGCATATATAGTTGTTACTAATATATAAGACACTGTTCTTCAGAACTAGATAAATGGTGAATCTGGTAGTGCCATTAACACAACTCAAACATTAAGAATTTCCCTGAAATCTTTTATTCTCTTCATTACAGAATATAATGACTTCCAGCCATCCTCATACACTCATGGCTTTATGCCATTCTTTTTGACATCTTTGATGCTGGGGCCATTCTGCTACCTCTGTACAAAACTTTCAGAAAAAAATGGCTTACCAGAAATGTTAAAACAGTCAATCCTTTTAACTTACATTTATCATTTCATGTTTTTATGCATATGTTGTATTTATACAGATGTGTAAAATAAATTTTAAAAATTGCATTTAAAATAAAAAGCAATCTAACCTGTTGAGGAAGATGATGAGAGAGCAACAGACAATCTTTTTTTTTTTTTTTTTTTTTTATTTTTTTATTTTTTTATTTTTTTCAGACAATCTTTTAAGAAATCATTCAACAATGCACTTTTTACATTTGCTTTATGTCAAGCACTTTGGTCAGCCCTGGGCAGATAGCAGTCACAGAAACAATTACAGTCAGTCACAGTCTAGTAAGTAGATCTATTTTAATTTGGCTGAGGAGTGATATTTGCAGGACTTCCTGCCACGAAAGGGAAACAGATCACACGGAGAAGTGTGATTGGCAGAGCAAACCTATGAAAGTAAGGATCTGAGCATGCATCAGAAAGAACCTAAGACGATACATAGCTGCAGCATGATGAATAAGGTGCAGAAATTAGTGAAAAAAATCAGAGGGAGATGGGGTCAGCACCTGGAAAATCATCCAGGTTAATGGGTTGGAATTTTATTTCAAGTACAACCTAATAAAGTCATTAGGTGGCTTTAAACAAGGGTGTGAGTGGCACACTGGAATTGCATTTTGGAAGGGTCCCTCCAGCACTGTATGAAACACTGAATGTAAAGGAACAGTGTGAATGTGGGAAGACCAGTAAAAAAGTCACTATATGACATCAAAGGAAAGATAAAAGTAGGATAAATTGTCTTACCTAACTTAATTAGGCAAATCCATTAACAAATTGGTAGTTGGGAAACCTCAAATTATGAGACTCAGCATACATCTTTGTCAGTTAGTAAATTCTTATCAAATTTCCAAGGATTGTTTTCTGATAGACAACTTGGAATATTTTTTTAATGAAATCTCACTATGCTGCCCTGGCTGGACTAGAACTCTCAGTATTCCTGCCTATAGTTAGGATTGCAGATGTGAGTCCCTATGTCTTATTTAAAAAGAATCACATGGGGCCAGGGAGATGGCTCAGTGGAATCAGTGCTTCCCTAGCAAGCGCAAGGGCCTGAGTTCAATCCCCAGTTCTGTCAAATAAATTAATTAATTCAATTAAAAAACTAAAAAATAAATGAATCACAGAGCTATTTAATATATCTTATTCATTTTAATGATAAAATAGCAATGAATAAGTTTCTTAACAGGCTAGTAGGGAAGTTACAATAATTAATACAGTGCATATTTTTGTCTTCTTAAGAGTTATTCAGAGGACAAGATGCAAACATGTATCTTGTCTAAACAATATTAATATAAGCCTTTCTTCTCAATGAACTAAAATTAGCTGTATATCTATCCTAACTATCTTGTATATGCATACATTTTTCCACAATAAAATAGTCCTTTATTTATATCCCCTTTTTTGTTTTGTTTTGCCAGGGATGGATGCTCCATTGCACTTAGAGAAGATGTATTTGAAGAAGGATTTAAAGGACTTTTTATAGATGATGCAAGGTGTGTGTGGGCCCTCTTGCCAAATTCACTTCCAGTCAGTGCCTGGGCCTGGGATGTGTGTGTGTGTGTGTGTGTGTGTGTGTGTGTGTGTGTGTGTGTGTGTGTGTGTGACATGTGACCTTCAGCCTCCTTCCATACATATTTTCATGTCAATAAATGATCAGTGTGACTTGGAGGCACTTCTAACTATGCCTTTACAATGGATTAGAGAATGGGGAATGAGACAGAAAACTTAGGAATGATGCAAGGATTTTCCTTAAAAAACCAAAAAGATCACAGACCCAGTGACATTGGAAGAACTAGATTCTTCCCTTCCTTTGTCCTTTCATTCCAGCACAGATCTCCATGTTGGAGTAGTGGTGCTGCTGGTGGTAAGGTAGTAGCAACCCAGTGAAGATCATCACACACCAAATGGGATAAGGAAGCCTACCTGGTCAAGGCAGGGGAGCACACTAGCTTAGTCCAAATGCCAAAATCTGAGCAATATGACATGTCCGTGAAGTGTGAAAAAAATGACTCAGGAAGGATCAAGAAAACTGTTTATGCTAAATGTGATATAGTAGTAGACACCAAACCACACGGCTCAATGTACACCATGCTGGCATTTATTTTGTTTTCTTGGCTGTAAATTTTAAAATCAAAGGAAATACTCTGAGCATTGCTAGTGAAGATATTTGCATAATCAGGTTTACATATATTAAAGACTGAATTCCTTCCAAAGAATTATGGAATGGTTACAGAAGGGGGATTAAGGGGACTAGAAAAATTATAACTGCCAAAGAAAGGGAATGAATCATTCCTTTCACTGAAGGAAGATTCACAGATGCTGAGTAGTTAACGAAGTGGGCAAATTGAAAAGAAGAAAATGTAATCATCTCACATTTAAGAGGTAAAATCAACATGATTTGATTTGGGTTTGAGTGTGGGTAGCAAAGCAAAGGCTTGGGCTGATGTTCAGCCCCAGGATTCTAGACTGTGCCCCCCCAGACAGTTGACTGCTCCCCCCACTACATAAAGGACAGCAGCAGACTTCAGGGGAGAGATCATGGATTGACTGTGGATATTTGAAGCTCAAAATATCTTTCAGGTAGCCAAGAAAGCCTTAGTAGACAAATGCATAGCTATGTAATAAAGGGGAAAATATCTATCCTATAAATGAGTGGTACAAATTTTCTTTTTCCATTTTTATAAGATTTTTCACCTCAAGTACTTAGTACAAATTTGTCCCAGATGGTAGAATTTGTCCCTCCACTTCTGATCATGTCTGCACTAGAAAAGAAAGTCGATTATGATGGCATTCATCTTAGTAGCCTCAGGCAGGAAAGTCAAATCATCCAGAGGACTTTTATTGGAACATATGGGACACTGGAAAACCTTTAAATATTGATGTTGACAGAATGAAAAATGAATGTTCTATAGGCACCTCTGGTGGTAGGGAGCTATTGTGGCATGAAGCTTTGCCTGGCTTGCTCCCAGAAAAAAATAAGGGAGTCAGATTCTCAAAGTAGAGATGACAAGCTAGGTCAGAGGAGCACACAATGTGTGTCACGGCTCAACACACAAGAAGCTGCCAGAAGGTGTTGGGGAACCCACTTAAAACAACTTAGGGGGAAGTCACAAACTGTTGTTTCAAAAATTATTTGCTGTTTTAAAACTTCCCTAAATATTAATTTACTCTAGCATGAGATATGAAACTCTATTTGGCTTTGATCCAGAAAGATAAATTTGGAACACTGAAACATACGCAGTTTGCTCTGAAAAATCAAAGCATGATCTCACATAGATAGAAATTATCTCATGGGGTACGTACTTAAGATCCAGGATTCTTTGCATGTGAGATCATCTCAATGGGCTCTGCTTAATAGCCCAATTTTTAAATCGGGGCCTGTAGTATTGCTGTAGTTTTGATTCTAAGTATCCCTCAAAGGCCTGTGTGTGAAAGCTTCCTCCACTGAGTGACATTGTTGGGAATAAATAAAAAATTTCAGGAAGGAGGGCCTAATGGGGAATCTTTATGTTACTGAATGTTATGATGTATATCTAACAAAACCTCATGCAATCATGGGGTGGGCTTCTAGAGTTTGTAATTAATTCATGATCCAATGCTGGGATTATGGGTGTGAATGTCTCTGGGTTTATGGGTATAAGTGCTACACCTACCCCAGGCTGGACAGTCTGAATGCAATACAAGAGAGGCAAAGAGGGTTGCCCTCTGCCCTTGCCCCTTCCATTTTGCTTTTGTTGCTGTGCTGTTTTCCACTGCCATGAACAGCTGCCCTCTGCCATGTGCCACTCTGCCTTAAAGCCAGCTGACTATGGCCTGAAACCTCCACAAACTGTGAGCTAAATAAACCTTTCCTTCCTTCATTCTAAGTGTCAACTATTTTGTCTCAGCAAGGAGAGAAAAGTAACTGAGGCACTGGGCATGCACATCCTTGAAGGATATTGTAGAACCACGCATTCTCCCTCTCTCTTTTGCTTTCTGCTTGTCAGGCAAGCTGTTGTACTACATCGTGAGTTCCTATCCTGATGTACCATCTTGCCCAACACAAGACAGCCAACTTGTTCTGGAACTTACACTCCAAAGTGTAAGTCCAAATATGTCTTTTGAAAGTTGACTGTCTCAGGTAACCATTATGAGTGAGATTTGGTGTAATTTGTAATGGAGAGCTAACAAAAATGGCTCTGTAAGGAGATACATAGCTACTTTCTCTTAATACTATGAGAATAAAGACTTGTGCTAATAATGTTTGCACAGGATATCATGCCTGCACCCTGTACCATGTTTAACCACTATGAAGACAAAAGTCTGCAAAGTATTAATTATTGGAACTGTCCTACTAATCGGTTTTGGAACTCTCATTGCTATTTGTTTCTCAATAAAATTTATTTTTAAAAATGTAAGGAGAGATGATAAGTAGGAGTTCATCCTCTTTCACCCATCCAATTCTCTGCATCCTTCACCAATTTATAGCACAATACTGATTAATGTAATACTACCACTTCAATATCAGCCTTTCATATACATAATTGCTATCCACAAATGCTATCACTCTGGCTCCATGTGTTCATTACTATGGTTACTATAAATACACAGATAGTTTCACTCTCTGGGCCTTCACTGTATCTTTAAAACTCAAGTCTAAGACCTGTTGAATACACCACATGTTTTTCAAGCCATTTCCAGTCTTCTTGAACCCAGTCTGACATAAGACTGACTCTGGATCTACAACACTTCATTTAATCATTCATTCAGTATTTGCTAACGGTTCATTGTGTTCCTAGTGCTGAAGTAACCAGCTACACAGGGTGAGGAGATGAGGAGGGGAATATATAGCTTTCTACTGATTTCAACCACAATCTTGAAAAGAAAAAGAAGAGATATACAGAAGGAACACTTGTAACAAGTGCTTAGGAACTACAAACCTAGATGGTAAGGTAACAATGAGTGCAAGAGAAGCACAGTAAGAAGCACCAGTGATCCATTGGAGAAAGTGCTCTTGCTAGTTGCAGAGTATGGATTCAAACATCCTGAAGAAACACTCAAGGACAGAAAATAGATGACAGAGGCATTGAGAGAAGGTAAGCAGAGGTAGTAAGGTAACACAAAGAAGTTGTGTATAGAGTTGCAGGGGCATTAGCTTTAATTCTCTGTTAATTCTCACTCTCTTCCCTCTGCTTTTGCACATAGCAGTTATCCCCACCCCCATATTACCAGACCACATTAATTTTTACCTCTCTTGACCATAGCTCAGGGGACTGAGTCCTAGATTGATGCCATGGTAAGATTTTCTATTTTGCTTTATCATTGCCCAGTCACGTCACCAGCCATTGTACTGCCACTGCCCTGCCCCTGGTGATGTCCTCCTTTGGGTCATGTATCTTTTAAGAGCAAGAGCTCCATAATGGGCTTCCTAAGACTCTCTCAAGATGCCCATGCTATAGTCCTTAGATGTGCTAAATATATGACCTTACATAGTAAGAGTGACTTGTCAGAGTGATTGCTTTAATCATGATTATTATTTTGGCAAAATTTCTTGCATCTTTGTACCAGCCCCTGGATAAAGAGATTTTTTAAATTTTATTTTAAAGGGAAGACAAGGGGACCATGCACTCGGGACCCCCTCCTGTCCCTCTCTCGGACAGGAGCTTTCTTTCTCTCAGTAAATCTATTCTGCTCATAACCTCCATTTGTTCCTAAAATTCATTCTTCTGTTTTAGAGAACACAAACTCATACAGGTCAGGTCCAGAGAATTTTTTTTCCCTGTGTCATTTGGAGGTTCAGCTTATCATTTGGAGGTCACCCACCCGAGATCAGTTTTTCTCCCTGTATCATTTTGGAGAGTCCCACCGAGATCATTGGACGGAGGTATGAGTTTGCTTTTCTTTCATAAATTCTGAATTGAGACATGCTTAGGTAACAAATTTTTATGCTTTAAATGTTAATATGTCTGCGCATTGCTCATAATTGTTCATGCTTTGCCTCATTTGGTTTTGTTTCACAGTACTGTTAAAATGGCTTACAATTGTTTTTGCTTTGTCTTTTATATAGTTTTGTGAAAATGTTGGTCAAAATGTTGTTAGTAAATCTTAAGTTAAAACATGGAAATGTTACAAGGTTATAATATTTCTCTAATGGGACATTTTATGACTGCTGTGTACTTGTATATGTTGCATTTGAACTAGATGCTAAATGTAGTGGTATTCCTTCCTTGAGTTTGGACAATAGTGCTGGAGAGAGTGACATTGGTGGGATTCCTGGTGGATTTCATATGCACTTCTGTAAAAGGGGACTCTTAGCCAGCTCAGACTTAGAAATATATATGCCTGTATTTGAAACATGGGACTCCTTTTGCCAGTTAAATGACATTAGGTTGCCAACCGTTCTTAAAGACTTGGAGGACAGGTTTCACTGGGATAGACTGGTTCTGATCCCCCTCTACATGCTAGAGGGAATGTCAGGCCTGCTCTGTTTCAGTTTCCTTCTTTTGACTTTGCTCCTAATTTTCCCACCTCTTTGTACTCTCCTTTTTAGAGGCATGTAAAATTAGGAAAACTTTGACTGTTCTAACTAAGTGAAGCCCTTAGAAAATGAGCATATGTTAACGCCGAAGACAGGGAAGTCATTTTAGAAAAAGGACACATACCCCGTCTTGGGGTCTGATGAGACAAAGAGGACTATGCCTGTCCAGGAGAACACATATAAAAGCCATGTCCCAGCTTAGTGTTCTGGGCAGGTCTCCTTCAGGAGGCTAAACCTGAGACACAGTGGAGAGAATCGACTTCTGGGTGACACCAGAAGGAGCTATCTCCAAAAGCAGCACACTTATGGGACCAAAACATGTTTAGTATGAGGGAGGATTCAACTTTTTCTCCTAGGTCTTATTATTTAGGTGTGTAAGAGAAGTTATGGATATTAAATCCTTTATTATAAAAATGCTAGGTAATCTTGTTCAGGCTTTTAACTATCTCTTATAGAATTTGAACAAACAGTGGTTACTCTGCTGGCTAGTAAATGCTCTTAGAGCAGCTTCCACTCTTTGAAGCAGAAGACAGGGTTTCCCCAACTGTTCTTTGGTGAATCCCCATTGCAGCCTACAGCTGATGGAATGCTGACCAGAGAAACTGTTGGATTCCTCTCTGGAGACACCTGGTTGTGTGAGCCAAAAGAAATCAAGAATATCTGAGGGGTTATGGCCATACCTGAAGGTTCCTTGGTGGAAACTGGCTCCTGACCACTGAAAGATCTCCTATTCTACTTTTTCTCTCTGCTAATAAACTAGAAATTTTACCTGAGATTTTCAGTAGAACAAGTTAATGAGTTACTCATTCTGAAATAAGTCTGAGATAGCTTGCAATAGGAGTTATTAGGGGAAGTTTACATCTGTGCCTTACATGCTAACTAAGAATTAGGATTTTTGTCAACTGTATTGTGTTTTTACCAATGTGTAAAATGTGAATGCTAGATGATAAATAGAAGTTTCATCTGTGAGCTTCAAGGTTAAATTTTGTACCAAAACAAGTGTCTGGAGACTTGGCTCAACGTGCTGGGCCAAATCCCTCCACTCAATAGTTATAACTCTAGAAGTGATTGTTGTAATTTGAAGTGCTCACTTTCCATTGACCTTTTATACCATAGTTACGCTTCTTCCTTCAGGCATTCTGGTCACTGGATCAATTGCAACTTATATTCACAAATGGTCAGTAAGAGTAAGTGAAGGGTTTGTGAGATGGTCAGGAGATAAGCATCCGCATCAGTTGGAGGGTGGATAGGCTGGTGGGACCTTGTCTCCCTTCTCTCCAATGGGAGCAGCCACCTGCTCTGGAGAGGGTTACTCAAGGGACGCCTTGGGGGAGGGAATCAATTAGAAATAAGGAAGGGGAACGCCCTAAAGTTTCTCATTGTATTCCAGATATAGGGATCCCATGTTTAAAGTCTCTTACTCCTTTGGAGTGTGCTTCATTAGGCACCGAAAAGACGTTTGATTCTTACATGCTAAAGAGCTGTTTAATCCAAATGGAATGCTGAGGAAAGTATAAATTATGATGCTATTTTGTAACTAGAAAGATGACATGAAAAGGAAAATGGTAAAAATGTCTTCAGATTTGGTTTGTTTTAAGAAGGATATTATTACTTAAAGTTTTGGAAGTGTGGATGTGAGCAGCAGGGGAACCAGGCAGTTCAGGCACCCGAGGCATCACTATCTTGGAGCCTGAGGACAACATTAAGCACAGCCTGGCCCACCATTATTGAAAGTAAGGTTTCCCTATTTGCCTTTCTAGTCTAGAGGGCACCGACTTCTAAAAAAGCTGTAATCCAGGCCTCTACAGGGCTACACCCATTCTTAGCTGAATCTGTGCAAGCTTTTCAAGGACAATACCCTTTAAAGAAAGGACAATATGGAACTTTCAGAGTTCATGTGCCTTAGATGACCCTGATAAGTACATTGATGCCTTTAGAGGATTTATTCAGACTTATGGACTAGGTTAGAGAGATCTAATGTTAATCTTAAACCAAGCTTTGACTTTTATGGAAATGTGGACAGCATTACAAGCTACTATTGCATTTCAAGCAGAATATTATATCATTATAAGGAGCCAAAAGACAGACAACCAGTGGAATCCCACTGAAGCCTGAGCAGTCAGAGCCCTGCTGGCCTAATTGCCAGGCAGAAAAACTAAAAAGGACATTTTCTTTCAAGTGTATATTCCTGAAGGTCTAGGAACTTAACCAAGGCTTCTAGTTATTTGAAATTTTAGCAATTTACTAGGAGAAAGATGCACACCCCTCTGATTTCTTAAAATGTTTAATAGAGGCACCGGTAAAGCATACTTCATGAGATGTTAATAGAGGACCAGGTTACTCTTACAGATAAGTTCAAGAGCTACAAAAGGTAGCTTTGGCTCCAGACAACTCATTTGATACTTTGGTAAAAACTGTTTAAGTGTTCTATAATTGGAACTGGGAGAAAACCAGGGAGAGAAAACACAGGGACAAAAGTGGCTGCCTTTGTTGCAGCCTCAAAACAGACCCTACGTCTGATTCTCTGGGCTCTAAGAAGAGCTTGATGATGATGAGATTCATCTACTGCTGTAAGAAGCCAGGCCATTATAAGAGGGCCTGCCTTAAGAGGCCCACAAGCCATGCCCTGACTGCCACGGCAGCCACTAGAAGTGAGACTGCACTCTGAGATGAAGGCCCCAGAGCTCAGACTCAGCTTCACAGATGGTCCAGTAGGACTGAAGTGCCCAGGATCTGTCTCTTCCCTCTGGCCAGACTGTTATCTCCACCTGCCATCTCCAAGGAAGATCCCTGAGTAATCATGACTAGAGGAAAATCCAGCCTATTGCTGGACATTGACACAGGTCTCTTTGTCCTTCTCCAACCCTGACTTTCCTTCCAGTCATTGTACCTCAATAAAAACAGACTTTAAAAGACATCTTGCCTTAGCTGTAATGGAAATACTGCAATATATATTTCCGTTTGCTTACTAAGCAAGATGATGCTGAGACTGATGTTTTATAAATGTAATATATTGTTGTTCACGTACAAGATTTAAAAGGTGTTTCACTGGTGCTATAAGTTTGTTCTTTCCTAGAAGATACCAAAACCCAGGTAATCATGCAGGTAAAATCTATAACAAATAAGATAGATTAAGATTCCTTTAACTGGGATCCACCAGATTTTGTCTATGTTTTTCACTGGGTCCCAGGTGTCTGACACAAGCTATAGAAGTTAGAAGGGTTTGTAAAATTTTTTTGAGTTGAGGTGTTTCATAGTAGAAAGGATACAGAATCTAATTATAGATGGAAAATGAGAATGGCGATACTAGCAGCCTACAGAAATGAAGGCTGGTTGAGAAATAGAAAAAGTTATGCTTCCCTGGATCTGGGACATTGCGAAGGGACATTTCAAGGAAAAATGTCCAAAGCTGCTAGAGAAGGAAAAAGAAAGTGTTTATGATGGAGTCAGAAAGTTTCAGACCAAGGTGGTCATTATGGGTCTTCCCCTCTCAGCCTGAGGGAACCCTGTTAACTCAACATACGGAGAAAGCCTGTGAAACTTTCAACAGATGCTTATGCAGATTTGTCAGTAGTTATGCATCCATTGGCCCCACTTTCCAACTGGAGAGTACTTGGTATTTTCCCTATTTCTGGCGATTTTAAAAGGTTCTAACTCATCTTTTTCATAATTATCCTGCTGTGATTACTTAACCCATGCATGTTTGTTTCTCTGGCTTTGTCTTCTCCAGATTCAAAGCTGTAATGGAAATGCCTATTTTCTACTGAGGGCCTTTAGATAGAATCTCTGAAGAATATATCTGACTGCCAATCAACAACTACAACCCCTTTCAGCATGAAGAAGCCAGAACGGTCATTGCCCAAATCCCTCACAGCAGTTCAGGTTACTTCTTCAGAGGAGGGAAATGTTGTAGGCAGCTGAGTTAGACAGAAATATTCTAGGCAGTCAGACAGGGCTAGGTCCTCAAGAAGACAAGATGGCAGACAAGGTGACTTTGCAACTTGGAAGATACTGACACTTCCTGTGGGCCACACCTCAAGATCAAGACAAAGGAGGAAACACAGCTGCATACTTCCCTAGGGATAGGCATCAGAGATTGATATTCTAGATAGGTATCAATCATTTTGAAGAGCCTAAATGATTCACTAGCCCAACCCCCAAAAAGAAGAGACCCTGTCTCATATTCATGCATTTGCTACATGACTTGCTTTCCTATTTCTTCCTGAACTTAATCAATTTTACCTGAGAATGGTGCTGGTAATCTCATTGGTTAGCCATAGTTTTGTCCCACCTCTTGTCCACTTAAGCGAGTTGCCATGTTTTTACCACGTTACACCTACCTCACCACATCACTTTCCTCTATAAAAGTCCCTGGAAGAGACAGCTTCCAGGGGACCACCCACTCGGGACCCCCCTCCTGTCCTTCTCTCAGACAGGAGCTTTCTTTCTCTTAATAAATCTATTCTGCTCATAATAAATAAATAAATAATAAATAAATAAATAAATAAATAAAAGGGAAGACAAAAATAAAATAGCAACAACAAAGATTAAAAAAAAACCAAGGCACAAACAAAAAATTATAGAGAATTTCAAAACAGTAAATGACCTTGGCATTGAGAGGTGATCTTAGAATAGTTGGTGAACTCAACATAGTCATAGAAGTAGCTATTAGAGGGCAGAAGGGGGAATAAAATCACAGATAAGATTAAGGGATGGAAGTAGAAGCCACAGGGAAGAGAAGATGTTAAGTCCCTCATTTTTTTTCTCTTTTTTTTTTTGACAGTAGTTCTTTTTAATAATAGAAAAGTAATAGAGTAAGAAAAAAATCTCCAGTGTTATATTTATAGCACAATGAGTATTTTTTATTAATTTTGTTGAGAAACAAATAGCAATGACACAGGTTCAAAACCAATTAATAGGATAGTTTCAATAATTAATACATTGTATATTGTTATCTTCTTAGTGGTTATTCATAGTACAAGATGCAGACATGGTACCCTGTCCAAATAATATTAGTATAAATCTTTCTTCTCATTGAATTAAGAAAAAGTAGCTGCATATCTATCCTATTTTGTATATACAGATACATAATGGTCCTTCCTTTGTATCCCTTTTTTTGTTTAGTTTCATTAGAGATAAGTATTCCATTGCCATTTAAATAAGTCCCTGGTTTTGAAGATAGAAGAAAAGTCCAAGATCCAAAAAATGGAGATAGCCCTAGAAACTGGAAGAAGTGAGTCACAGATTCTCTGCTAGACATACTAGGAAAATAACTCTGTTGGTGCCTTGATCTTATCCCAGAGAAAGTGACTCAGGATTTCTGACATCCAGAATTGTAAAACAACATGTTTCTGTGATTTTGACCCCTCAAGCTTATGTTAATGTGTCATTGAATTAACAAGCAAATAACGTACTCTTATTTTTCATTGATATTTAACTCAATGACTGAGAGGGTGAGTATAACCTAAGGGATCCTGAAGGAGATAAAGTCAGGAATGAGCTACTGGGGTTAGTGGTGGTGCAGGAAGAATGATATTTTTCTTTGAAAAGCAGGGAGACTGAATCAGGCCCATGACTAGAAACTTCCTGCCACAAAGACCTAGGATATGCCTGCAATGATATAGAAAAGAACTTAGAAATGATAGGAATGAAGTCTTCTGACTGTCCCAATACTGTTGAGGACCAGCAAGGTTTTCATTTGAAAGAGCTCTCCTGTCAGTTTACAGATGGCTGGGTTTTGATGGGAAACACTTACCGTGAAGTGGCTTCAAATAATAATTTGTTACAATCATACATTTTGGATTCTTTTAAAAAGGGTGGATCAATCACACTCCATTTATTTCTACATCACTATTATTGCTTCTGTTAAAAATTCTTTCTTATTTATTCCCATACATCCCAAATCACTGTTCTAATGTATTTGGTGTTCATTTCTTTATGTGTATGGGTTCCTACAGAAACTTGTATTATAGTTTTACCTATATACTTTTTCTCACGGTGTTCTGCTATAAATATTAGCTTGTGTGTGTGTGTGTGTGTGTGTGTGTGTGTGTATTTGTGTGTGTGTGTGTGTGCAACCTTGTACTGTATTTGTAAGATTTTTCTACATTGCTGTGTATATTTCTTGTGAATATTACAAGTTCCCTTCTGTGGACGCTACTACATTGTACCTACTTCTTTCCCCAGTTTTCTGTATTCAGGTCACCCTGATAAGTTCTATGTTCTCACAAGCAGTGATACAAAAACTATTGTCACATATGTCCATTTATGAGTTTATGTAAGAAATTATTGTGTTTATATCCAGAGAAAGACTGAATGATATGGAATATGACTTGAAGATCCATCTGGCCCAGTTATTGTTCCTATCAGGAATCATACCAAGAATGGGACAGAGGAAGGGCCAAAGAGCACAGTTCAAACACACATAGCAAAGATAGCTCAGAGGGCATCTCTTAGTCAGGGCTGACCACGCCCTTGAAGCGAAAGCCTTCCTAGCTAGGAACAGACTGCATCCTACCAAACAGAGTTGTAACAAAAGTAAAAGCAAAGGAGAGCATAGGGAAATGTCTAGTACAATGATTCTTTCACCATCATTCCAGCACTGATAGTTACTATTGTCACTTTCTCCATCTGTGAAGAGCAAAATAGTTTCATGGCCCCATGTGTAAACTAGAAAGTGCTGAGCGGCAGGCCAGAGAGTCAAGGGGAGCACTCTCACCCCTCAGTCTTCTTCTTCCCTCAGGCCACACTTGCCTGAGTTCCATGTGTTCTCTCAGACAGCCCAGGATAGGAACCATGTTCCACAATCATCCTTCCCTGAGGCAGAGTCCTGTCTGTAGCAATGACACCAAGTTGGAGACTCTCACACACCATAGTACAGAAGGAGTCACAACCACACAGTCAGAGTGACACTGCTCCATACCAGGAATGCCACAAACATGTGTGACTTTGTGGCTTCCTGAGCAAGAGATTAGGTCTGCTCTTCTGGATGTGGAAGAGTAACTGATCAGTCAGATTGCAAGAGATCAAAGTTCCATGCCAAGGAATCCACATGCTCAGGGTGGGCCACGGTGAGAGCCATGAAGCCCACAAGGATCCTTCTCAGGATGCCACTCAAAATCATCAACTTGAGCTTACTATCACTTCTCCCCTCTATTCGATAACTATCCATATCTTGTTAGATGCCCAATGAAAGAGGAACTGATCCATATCTAACATGTCTCCTCCTCAAAACTCTGCTTCTTCTCACCTGTGTGTCAGCTTCATAATAACAACCTCAGCTGGGGTTTACACCTGCCAGTGTAGGATTAGCCTACTTGTTATGTGATTAAATAAGGCTTGGAAAGTTTGTTGCTTGCTTAAGATACTGCTCCCAGCAGAGCCAAAACTCAAGCCCACAACTCTTTGACCCTGGAAATTACACTAAGGATTAGAATATCTTTATCCTATATCTTTTTATAAAGCTATTTCTCACACTAGATCACTATAATTTATTCATACTTAACTCAGAGTTTAAGGACAGGGGTGATGTTGTATTCATTTCCGATCCTTCACACTGTGCAGTGGAAGCATAAAATAGTAGCAATCACATATCCCATATTTATTATACTCTGGAAATTACTTAAGGAAATTCACATGCACTCACTCATTCATCTTCTCAACAACTCTGTGGCATAGGCACTATAACATGCCCCATTTTATAGTTCCCTTAACATAACTAATAAGTGATGACCTCTGGCACTGTGGGGATCAGTTTGTCCCTTTAACCCATGTATTACTCTGTCTCTGAAATCAATAAATCATTAAATGAATGCCCGGAAGTTGTATCTTTTTTCCTCTTTTTAACTCTCTTTTTTTAAAGAGAATAAAAAATATTAGAAATAATACAGAATTTCACTAAACCCAATAGGCATTCAACAGTGGTTTTTTATATTGCATAATGTTTGTCTTCAAGTTAGTTGCTTAAATTACCCAATATAAGCATGCAAAATCGGTAGAAAATGAAGTTATAAGAAATTCAACAGAGCAGAGAAAACAATTTAAGCATTAACTTTTTTTCAATAGACCAATAGAAATTGGGAAAAGGAGATATTTATGTGTATATACAGTATACCTTGGATAATTGCACTGGGGTTGCGTTTTTCATGTTTTTGGATCTGGAGAATTTCATAGCCCTCCTCTCACAAAACAAATGTCCTCCAGGGGTTGTACAGAGTTCAGGCATATCTTAGCTGTTTTCTCATTGCTGAGACAAAATACCTGACATCCACAACTTAGAGAAGGAAAGGTTATTTTGGCTCAACGTTTATACAGTTTTCAGTCCATAATAAGCTGCCTCCAAGGCAGGGGGTGTGGCGTGGCTGGGATTCGGCTCGTGACATGACTGACAGGAAGGAACAGTCTTAGCTTGGCAGCAAAAAGCAGAGAAGACTCCAAAACATGAAGAGAGCGAGATCCTGCCAACCCATACCCCAGCAACTGATCTCAGCAACCAGGATTTGACTACCAACAGCACATTTAGCTATAAATTCACCAGTGAATTTCTCCTGGTGATCCAATCACCTCCCAATAGCCCCACCTACTAGACATAAGGCTTTAAGGGGACATCCAGACAGAAGTACAGCAAGGTGTAAAAGACTGGTCCAGTGTTTAAGACAGAAAAGCAAAAAAACAATCCCATGATCTGTGCCATTTCCCTACCTCCATCAACACATCAGCAGCATCTGTGTCATCAATTCCTAGGCCTCTGCCCTGAGTACTCAGTATCAACACTTGCATTTCCGTAAGAGTTGAGTTTAATTCAATTACACAGGATATAATAAGTCTACCCCTAAGTACCACACAGCTAAATGTTACCAAGCACCTGGGAGAATTATTGAATAGCCAAGGTACTTTAGGAAAAGAAGACCCAGTAGAATTCTGGTTACTTTACACATGTTTAGTATTTTAATTATAAAACATTGTCATGTCAGACAGGAAAGTCCCACAGTGTATTATCTTCAGATAGCAAAAGGTATTATAGTTCCATTAGGGAGTCATTGATTTAGAGAGTTTAAGAAATCTTGACTTAAAGAATAAAACCAAATTCTTTCCTGTAGGATCTTACATAGCCTTTAGTTGACTTTAATGAATTTCTCTAGACAGACCAGTGATGGCAAACCTCTGGCCCACAAGCCACGGCAGGCTGTTTATCAATGAAAGTACTAGAAGTTTTGCCAGCACAATTTTAGACAAAAACAAAATAGTTTTTATACATTAGACAGGAAATAAATGGGTACGCTGTTAAAGGGAAGACACCTCCGTACATCTTCATCTAACAGTATCCTGAGTAGAAGGCAAATCTTGGCTCACTGTATGTGTTTTGAGAGGTATCCTGAATCCTGGGGCCCAGGTAACCTACAGTGTGAATGATCAGTACCCATCATAACAGCACACAGATATAAAAGCATACATGCAAGTAGCAGCAAAGAAAAGATACTGGTTAACATTGAGCAAGTCCAGAAAGAATTTGAAGATACCGGATTTTATGAAATGATCCCAATTGTCTAATAAGACATTAGCTTCTTATACCTGATCTGCAGAACCATGAAAATTACTCACCCAATTTCCAGGGAAAGTGAATGAGTCTAACAGAACGAATGTGTATGTATTTGATATCTAACCTTAATTGTTAATAAATGGTTACTTCACCTCTAGATATACCCTCTCTTTCAATGAGCTCAACTCCTATCAAACTTGGCTTCCTGAAATGAAAATTTCAACATGTTTTCCTTGCATAAAAATCCTATAATTTTGCTCACTGTGACTTACAAAACTCCAAATATCTAAGATGGACATTCAAGGTCTGCCCATTTCTCCCTTCCAGGCACTGCAGTCTGGTGACTCTCTGCAGTTAGTCCTCATATCTCCACTAAACCCAGCTTGCTACAGTTTCCCAGTTTTTTCAAGTTATCTCATTCTTTCTTCTAAGTAAACCAGTATGGCTTAGACATTGATCTGAATGACTCCCAAAGGTTTACGTAACAGACTTTAGTCCTCAGGTTGGTACTAGGAGATCCCAGGGAAGGCTCTTAGGTCACTGGGAAATGTGATGGACCAGGATTGGTCTTTCACTTTCTTTCTGCCTCTGGGTTCAAGGTGTGACCACGTCTTCTGTATGTCCCTATGACATGGTGTGCCAGCATCTACCACTCTCACCAGTGCTGAGTCTTGCAACTCAATTCTCTGTATTAAGGAACCTTTCTCTCTTTCAAATTGGCTGCCCCAGGAGTTACACCATAAAATGAAAGAGACTCAATGGATTTCCTAGGTGCAACCTCCTGCTCAAAATCAGTCCTATCACTTCTGTTCCAATAAACCTGACTTTGACCATGCCCCGAGGCCCCTGAGTCACCTTATTTTTTCATGCTGACCTTGAGTAAGTCTGTCATCCAGCACGTTGCCTTCACAATTCATCTCCACACTCTCAAAAGCTGGCCCAGCACTGAATGACTCATAGCATGCACTTAAAATAAGCACAAATAAATGGTCTCATTTTATAAGTGAAGTAGGAGCAATGATCTGCATGTGTAGCTTCAGCTCATGCTCTATGAATCAGAGAAACAGTGATTCTAATTTTTCTTTATACAACACTCTGCTGAGACAGAAGCTCTCAACTGGAAAGGCCAGTTTTGCTTGGTGTTTTGTTTGTTTGTTTGTTTGTCCATTCTTGCTTTTGCTTTCTGTTTTGTTTACTTGTTGCCTTGGTTCCCATTCAGAGGCCACAGCTTAGTATTATGCCCTAAGGGCTAGTGCATCTAATGACAGCCATTGGAGACTGAAGAAGAAGCATGGATGGACTCTCTCTGCCGCATGAGGTTGAGGACAGGTCTCTTGCTTTCCTTGTAATATTCCATCATTCTGAACCATGTCAGAAAGGGCTACATTTCCACTATCACAGCTCTTTGAGAATTTGCTCTTTCAACATCTTTGGAGAATAAATTTCCCATAGCAAAATGATCAAAGAGGGCTGGCCAGTTAGCTCAGCAGACTAAAGTGCCAGCTTAGGCAGAGTGCAGCGGCAGGGGTTCCATTCCCATCATGCTGCACCAGCCCTGCCCTGGGGCACACTGAGAAATCCATTGAGACTGGGCATGGTACTGCAGGCCTGTAATCCCAGCCCTTTGGAAGTTGAAAACAGGAGAATCACTCTGAGTCCAATCTAGGTAGTGAGACTCTGTTCACCCTGTAGACCCTGTTCTAAATTCATTTTAAAAACATGATTAAAGATAGGAGAGGATCTGGAGTGTCATTGGGTCAAAGACAGGTTTGTTTTCCCCCACCTTTTTTTTTGTTTTTTGCGGGGGAGGGGAGACCAGGGATTGAACGTAGGCCCTTGCACTTGCCAGGTAAGCAGTTGTTCTCTGAGCCATCTCCCCAGCCTCCCCCCTCTGCCTTTTTTTTAAAAGAAGGCAGATACTCCTTTTCAACACAAGAAACACTTTCCTTGCCCACTCTTTCCTCTTGCATGGTGATTGTGATTTTATAGTAGAAACCTTAAGATCAATAACAGTTCCAGGGCATTTGGTCAGACTTAAGCTCATTTACCTCAAGAAGTTTCAGAAACTTCTATCTTAGAGTGATGATTTAGTATCTCTGTCCTCCCCCCAGCCCCACGCACCTTATATGAAATGATCCACAGCCTTCACCACTTCACAGAAAAGGAGCCAGACTGAAGGAAGAAACATGAGTGAACGGCTCCCCGTCCACTCACACACCTCTGCCCACTTGATGAAGCCACTTTGCCCATCACCAAATCCTCCCCTGAAGAAAGTCGAGTCCAAGCTCCTGTGCCAAGTCCAGGCCTTCTTGCAGATCCAGCCTCTGCTGTTCCTGCTGGGTCTCAACTCGTCCTTTATCATTTCACTGTAGCAACGGATTGACATTTTTACTTCTCATTAATCAACTTGAATATGTTTTACAAATTGTCATGGTAGCCCAATCTCTGATCCCGGATTTATGTAACTCACCTCACTCCCTAAATATCACATTTGGCAGAACATATGTCACTTTCTCTAAACATTTAAAAATCAATAATTGCTGCCAGAAATTCTGTATTTGTTCAAATCTCAGGCAGTATAAATGATGAATAGAAATACCATTCTCCTCTAAGATTCAGAATAAAGTAGCTATGATTGCTTATTCTTTTGATGTTTCTACAATGTGCCCAGCTTCAGTAACCAGAGGCTCAGCCTACTTCCCTCATTTGTCTTTCTGCTGTATTTTTATTATTCTACATCTTCTTTATGTGAATATTTAGATTTATCATATCATCCTTATTTTCCAGAGTGATGACTCAGGTCTACAAAAAATCAGATAAACAAGCTACCAAGACTAGTGAGAGAAAGGTCAAGTACAAGCACATTCTCCTCCAGTAATGTTTTCACAACATTTAAGAATAATATATAGCATGACAATTGTCATCCTGGTGCTTGTGAATATTTTATTTATTATTATACTTTAGAAATAGCACAGTGACTGATCCCTGTGCTATCTAAAATGTCACCAAAAATCTCATCTGTTCAGAAGTAGAGTATTCCAAGGTGCTTAGACTGTGGACTCTAATTCCATCAGCGAATTTATTCATTGATGAGATATTCTGGTGGCATTATGGACAGATGATAGAAATAGGAGAGCTGGTTAAGGGAGTGATTAGTGGAGTCATGACCTGGGAAGCAATGTCTGGTCTCTGGTCCCGTGATTTCTGAGTATTCCTTGCACACTAAACTTCTTGGCTGTAGTGAGGTGAGGCTTTCTGCTCCATCATGCCCATCTGCCAGGAGGCTTCTGCTTTATAAAGTCAGTTGATCATGAACTGAAATCTCTGAAATCATGAGTCAGAACAAGTCTTTTTTCTGTCAGGCTTATTTTATTCCTGAAGCTTTTGTTTGTGTCAACACAAAGCCGACTAACACACCTGCACTGTTGGCTAGTCCAAAGGTAGTGAGTTTTCTCAATTGTTCACACATGCATTACAAGCACTACAAAGTTTTGAGTTCTTCTATCTTTCTTTCTTTGTCCTTCCATTCTTCCTTCCTTCTAATAGGTAAATATACAGTGATATTCATATATATGAATACATGTGTATATATATATACATTCATATATATACATATTATATATATACATTCATATATATATACATATTATATATATATAATTCATATATACATACATATATATATACATTAATGAATCTAATATTATTGTATGCCTTCACTGAACTGTCAAATTGTACTATACATCCTAGAAGTTTTCATCATTTTAACACTCAAAGACAAGGGGAAATAATAAATCCAAACTACTATTTTCTGCTTTCTCAATGGCTTATCATGTATATCACCCAGTAAATAATCCATTTTAAAGCGATTAGCTTAAAATTTTCATGGGAGAAAGGTCAGAAAATATTTCCTATAAGTAGCCCAGTGGTAAGAACTGCACTTTTACAGAACATAAAAACTCTGTCACAACTAACCAGTTCTTCTCTAACAGCATAAACATATATGATCAGCTACAGGCAACATATAAATGAACAAGTGTGATTTTGTTCCAAAAAAGCTTCACTTACAAAAACGGGTAGGAGGACAGATACTGCCTCTGAGTGGCCAAAAATTGCCAATCTCTGGCTTTGAATATGATGAAAAGGTGTTCAAGAAAGAGGTCTAGAGGTTAGCCTAGGGAAAATATTCACAAAGTAATTAAAGATAATTTATTTCTGTGCTATTTTCTCCCTGTGTTTAATATCCATCAACAATGCATAAACTATTCTGTTCTTCATGATGTCCCCAAATATTTTGTTCCTGATTGAGAATCTATATCTGAAGAGCCCAAGAGAATGAAACCAAGACAAATGGACATAAACAGCACACACAGGGTCCTGGCATCATTTGATATCCTGGACAGACATGGCCCTAAAATCAGGAAGAGTGTGAGGGTGCTTCCTAAATGAGCTCTTCAAATCCCTTTAAGCTTTTCTTATCTATGGTTAGATTTACTCTCACTGCCAGCCAATAGTGTACTACACAATATGATTAACAATTCATTACTCCATTCAATCTGAATAAAATGTGATGAAAGAAATTATTTCTTATTTCATAAGAAAGAAAAATACTGTATAAAGAAGCATGTAGTCACAGCACAATTCCAGAAGGAAGGTCATGAGTCTTGACAGGACTGACTCTAGATACAAAATAAGTTCAGCTGACCCTGCAATACCGGACTATTTCTTATGCCAATCCATAAATCTGGGTATAGCCCTCACCAAATAATAAATACACAGAATCAGTTCCAGAAGCCACCACTTGTGCCACTGAGTTAAATTCCTATTTAACTAAGAGAAAATGGGTATCGACCACAGTTGGCTTGCTTGCAAATGTCAGGCTCTTTGAATTATTAGGAACAGCAATGAAAAATTGATTACATTTAAAACATCCTGTGAAAAGTTTTACAATTGCACATTAAGAAATAGTGTTAAGCAAATAAGAACTAATTGTTCTCAGCTGAACTAGTAATAACCCTGTCTGCCCTTCCAGTACAATGCATATTCATTTCATTTGAGCAAGAAAAGAAAAGAAAAATTCCCAGTTCCTATTCACATTCAATCACTACAATTCTAAGCCTAAGGTTATCCTCCCAAGGAAAAAATACAATAGAACCACTAATGCTTTTCCTCATCCATTCGAATTGGTCCAAAAATTTCTACCTACCCATCACTTTTCTGGAACCCTATACAAATCCACAGGACAAGAATACAACACACCATGACATACACATAAATCAAGAAAACTTATGTTGAAATATGAGGAATTACTTGAATGATTTTAACAGGGTTGGCAAGATAACTCAGCAATCTAAAGTGCTTGCTTAGGCAAGCTTAGGTAAGCACAAGGACTGTGGTTCGATTCCAGGCACCTCATGCTGTACCAGCCCCACCCCCAGGGCAAGCTGAGCCTACCACCAAAAACATTCATTAGAAAAACAAACACAAAAAGTAAAAAGTAAATAAACTTTTGGTTTTTGCATGTCTTCAGTATTGATAAGTTCTGGTTAGCACAAACTTCAACTGCTCCACCACTTCATACTTCATGTGCAATCAGAACAGAGAACTCTGAACAGTTCCCCCTCATTATGGTCTACTCTTCTTTCCATATTCTCATTCCTCTGCAACTACAAAATGAGCAAAGCTAGGCTGCAGCAGGAAGCCATGCCAAAATGTTCAATAGCTGAAAATAGCAATGGTTTCTTTCTCACTCAGGGAAAAGACCATTATGGGATTCACAGGTAAAGGGACTGTTTTTAGTTTGCTTTGATCATTCTCAAGTTTTGCCCTGAAAGCTCCAGCAAATTAAGACAACTGACCTTATCGATGCAGGAGCCCAAAAGTACATTGTATGCATTATTGCCCAGAACATGCCAAGTTGGACCTTTGCTTTGAGGTAACACAACGCACAGTAGGTGTGATTGCTCTGCCCTCACTTAGAAGCTCACTTCAATGTATATAGTTGGGAAATAATTTACTCTTCCTCATTTGAGGTATTTTTCATGGGTATTTTATTTCCCTTCATTTCTTGATTATAAATCTGCTGCTTTCCACAAATATTATCACCTGCAGCTACTCATGACACTAATTTTTATTTTCTGAAATTTTATGCTACATTTCTTTTCTTTTCTTTTTTTTTTTTTTTTTTTTTGGTGCAGGGTCTCACTATGCATTCAACCCACATTCACAGTGATCTTCCTGCTTTTTGCCTCCCATGTGCTGGGATTACAGGCGCGTGCCACCACGCCCGGATTGCATCGCCGGCTCAGCGCACCCGAAGGCGGGGCCGGCGCGGCTTATACATGTAGTGGTTCATGTCAATGAAAGTGAAAATCTTACAAAACATTTTAACATGGCTTGTCTCTTTTCTGGCCTTTGATGCACTTCTTTGTTACTTATTACTTAGTCCTCTCAAAAATGCCATATATTTAATTGTTTACAGCAGGTACTATTTCTAGACACTGATTTCCGGTCCAACAAGCCTAAATAATTTAACAAACACAGAGAAACAACATAGAACACTGATCCTCACTCCTATTCTTTCTGATAAATGCCTTTGTTCTGCACTATATGCTATGTGCTTTTGCTACATAATGCAAGGTTCAGGCCAGCAACTCTTATTAGAGAGATGATTGAAGATGCTAAAGAAAGCAAATAGCATTACTTGGGAGTCAGGAAACTTCATAAAAATGGAGTGAAGCCCTGAGCTGACTCAGAACCCCAGTTTTATTGAGGAACATCAAAGCCATAGAGTTCTGCTAAGTGCACATGTTTATTTTAGGAGAAAGGCAGGCAACCAAGGCATGGTGGCAGTTTGGCTGTGTTGTGATCAGGGTTTACAAAAGAATAGATTTAATCCAGTACACAAAATTTATTGGGTTCTTTTATAATATTCACCCAAAAAAGTCAAATGCACAAGTGTGCAATAGATCTATTCACACATTAGAGTAGAGACTTGGAGGGAAATTATCCAGACTGCTTCAAAGTTTAGGAGCATCAAAGGACACTTGAAGATGTGACTCTTCCTTAATTAGCACAGGTGTACAATGGGATATAGTTATGTACTCATGACTTAGCACAGTTCAACATGCATGTGCTGGTTATAGCACTATGTAAGAATGTAAATATGAAATAACAGCCTGTATAAGAATTATACAATAAAGATACATATGACTCTCGGTCTTGCTCTGGCTCTATTCTCTGCTCCATCTTGCCTGCTGTTGCTGTTGATGGCATTCACACATGTGTTCTTTAACATGGGAATCTCACCAAGGAAACTCTCCCTTTGGCCTTCTGAGTGCACCAACAAGGCCCGAATGATTCTGCTGGGCCTTTATTCCACAGCAATGTCCCACACCAGTCGAGGGAAGACCTATAGCCTATGACAATGAGTCCAACTGGAGCTCTAGAGCCCACAGCATTGTCTCACACAAGTCTGTACCAAGGATCTGCATTGGGAAGACTCAAATGTCCGTGGTGGAAACTGGAAAACCTGTGTCGATAAGATGAAGGATCTGTGTCATCAGGCTGGGGATCTGCACTGGAGCCAGATAGCAATGCTCAAGATAAGGAGCAGAAGTGCCCCCCCAATAATTTAAGCCATCCTCAGCAACATCAAGGACCTCAGATCCTCTGATGATGAAAACAACTGGGTTGTTCAGTGCATGAAAAACCAAGATGGCAAGCTTCTTCAGGAGAATCAACAGTGTGCCATCTTCCCCTGCACTTCTCCTTTGCTGCTTTCGGCAGCAATCTTCAGCTGGGCCTCGTACACTCAGAACCATGCTGGTTTCATTCAGCTGTGTGTTACAAGTTGGCCATTCATGAACTCATCACAGGCTGAAAAACTTCTAGTGTCCCTTTAGAAATTTCCTTGTTTTCCTCCTAGTCCCATCTTGGGTGGAGTTGGCAAACCATCCCATTTTCAAGATGTTTTGATTCCTAAGAACCAGCAGGTTTCTACCTCCTGAACTGAGCAGATATTGCCTCATCGGGTGTCACAAGGAAGTTCACACCACACCTTGTTTTTTCTATTAGGTCAACAGTAGGTAAGTGTACTTGTAATCCTATAGATGGGTTATAGATGTGATTTTACTGTATAGAAACCCTCTACCGAAGTAGCTTCATCAGCTACCCACTTTTGGGAGCCTCTTCTGCCTCTCAGCAGGTTTCTCTTGGTATAACTGTCCTATTCTTCATTGTCTTTGTCTTCAAGTTCATTCTTCTGTGTGAAGAACTTGGCACATCTGTCTAATACGTTCAGAGTTACTTCCCTATAACAGAAGTGGGCATGGTGAATCCTCCACTATCTCATAAGACTTTCCTCTAGAAATAATGTATCATATCTGCTCATATTGGCATGGTCAGAGTCAGCCACAGAGTCAGCTTAATCCTGTAGAACAGGAAGTACAATCCTGTGCCCCCAAAAAATGGAATGTTTGTGAGCAGCTCGCATGCCTACTACCTCCATGCTATTCCAGCCCCAGGTTTAATTTCCATTCCAGCATTCCTAACATGTAAATGTAAAACTTAATGATCAGTGTTTCTAATCACAGAATACTCTCTCCATCTCTAGCATGAAACTGATATCTACAACTCTCCTACATCCTCTAAGGTCTAGCCTTCCTCTCCTTTCCTGCTTTCCAATATACATATTCAGCTCATTCTTTTCTCAGGATGAGTAGTTAGAGTCAGACAACTTCTTGTTCCATAATATCCAATATCCATATCTTTACTTGTCTGTTCTCATGCAATAATAAGTATTTATTGGGATTCTTACATATTATTTAACCATCCTTTTCCTTCTTGTCACTGCTTTATGTGCAGTGACAAGATTTCCTGTTCATTGGCCTCCTTATCCCTCACAAGCTTCACTTCTCTTGCAACCGAACCACTCCCATTTTGTCTGGAACATGAATTCTTCCTCTGAGATCTTCGCCAGGAATATCCTATTTTCTGATCCCACCCTCCAGTCCATTCATTCCTGACCTAGAACCTCGTATTGTTACTCTTAATTCCTTTCTCCATTGGGCTTTTAGAACAATTCAAATGCAAAATTCATTTGAATAAACTTCACTCCTCAGGTGACCTTCAACGAGTTACCTGCTCACCACAGCACAATGCTTCTAAAAATTGACTAAGCATTCCAGGCACCTGAGGAGCTTTTAAAATATGATACAATGCCATACTCCAAATGAACAAAATACTCAGCATTTTTTAGTGTGAAGCATTAGGATATGTCTAAAACTTTCTAAGTGATTTCATGTACGGTCAAAGTTGTAACCACTGACCTAAAAAGTAAAGTCCAAGCATAAAATGTAAAGTACTTCAAGAAATGAGAGGGAATTTTCCAAATATCTTAGTCTAACTACTTGCATTGAAGACAATGCCTGTAGTGATGCTCCTAAAATCTGATTTTAACTAATTATCTGGGGTGATCTCATGCACACTCAAAGTTGATACTACATCCTGACTTATCCATTTATGTTGTCACACTAAGCTTCTGATCTGTCCCTATGAATATGGATTGTTATCAGCTAAGCTCCTCAAAGAGTTGTGACCTATAATAAATACATAATTCATCAACAGCACAGAGAAAATGAACAAGACTACAGAGGATCCCAGTTAATGATGGTTCCACTCACAAGTCTTAAAGTTTGCAATGCTGCAGAAGTGATACACATTCTAATCCTTACCCTATCCCTATATCCTATACCTTATACCCTATATCCTATACACTATAGTGTAGTTGGACCTTAATCTTATTGTTGGCTGATCGTATACCCTGTGATACTCTTTAGTGATACATACAGCACCATCACCCCATAGTTCTCAGTCAACCATGGGATTAAAGACAAAAGAGTACTCCAATGTGATGGGTTGCTGAGTTATGATATTTGTTAGGACAATTGTCTCTAATAAATTTTTCACCTATAGTGTGTTTTCAACTCACAGTAGGTTTATCAGAGTGTAATGACAACATAAGTTGAATAGCAACTGTATTAGAGAGAAGTGGAGAACCATGGGAGAACATACCATACAAGGAAAAAGAGAACAAGTCTACAGTGTGTGTCCATTAACCCCCATTTTTCTAAAATAAATAATGACAATATGTCAGTTCATAAATACTACTGTAACAATATACTTGAGACCGGATCATTTATAAGAAAGTTGTTTCTGACAATTCTGGAGGCCAGAAAGTCAGTATCAAAGCAACAACGGGCTCTGGGTCTAGCTTGATACATTTTTTTGTGGCATCTTCATGGGAAAAAAGGTTTAAAGCAATAAGTATTGTATCTTCACATGGCAGAAGAGTGAAAGTGCAAACCTACTTCTCAAGCTCCTTTTCACTTCATCTCTTATTGTATTCACTACCACCAAAATCCCTTCTCTCTTAAAATCACCACAATAAGATTAAGTTCAACAAAAGTCTTGGAGATGACACACGATCCTTTAAAACAGCAATAGACCTTTGAATTCTTCACTTGTACTGTACATTTCTAGTACAAGAATTCACTTGTACCAAAAAAAAAGAAAATTAGTACTTTTCTAGCAACAATCTTCCAACCACCTAAGATACATGCATATTTCTTGACTGGCTCTCAATTTTGATGCCCAAACGTGCTGAATTTAGAGTGAAAGAATTGCCAAGTGCCTCTTCAATACTAAGATACTCAAAGAGTGTCACATTGCTCAACTTAGATCTCAAGTCGCAGTCCATCCCCACTAGAAATTTTTTGCTTTCTTTTCCTCTTTGAAAATACAGAACTCACTTCCATGGGTAAACCAGAAGCATCAAACATATCTTATTTATAGAAGCCAAAATTCTCCCTTTCATCCCATTGTCCAGAACCCAGCAACCAGTAACCAGGTATTAAATACTTAAATTTTTTAAACTTTGTTTTCAACACTTGGGTGGGGGGAGTTGGCTCAGTAGAATAAGTGCTTCCCTGACAAGCGCAAGGGCCTGAGTTCAATCCCTGGTTCCGACAAAACAAAAACAAAAACAAAAACAAAAAGAAATTTTGTTTTCAACTCTTTATATGAATTTGAAGTCAGCCATGGTGTATTTGCATCCTGATTAATGCTATAAACTGAATTTTTAGAAAATCAATACATGCAATGACTTTGGGTAGATCTTATATGGTTGTTGAACATTTATCAAAGTTGTGAAGTTCCTTATTAAATTTAAATCCCTATGTAACATGAAGAAAGTTATTTTCTACACAAAGAAAATGGAAGTTTAAAAAGATTAAAATTGATCATTGTAACTAAGATTTCTAAAAATGATCTGACTTCTAGTTTATCCTTGTTTCTAAAGCAGTACTTTAATTAGTAATGTTAATAAGTAAGTAACAAAGGCAAAGGCTATAAACATTTCCGTGATTCATTTACTGCTATCTTTTATTCCTCAACAAATACTTAATAAGTAACTACTCTCATGTGCAAGACTACATCCCAGGCACTGGGATTATGGTGAAAAGTAGTACAGTTTCCTGATCACCTCACTATCTACTTAGAGAGAGAGACAGCTGAGCAGATAAATCCCAGTAGCATGGTAGATAGAGCTCTGTACCCACCTATGTGTGCTGCGACTTGGAAGAAGTCAGGCATGTACCAAGAAAGTAATCCCTGCATTAATGAATATCAATACATTTCATTACAACCAAGAATAGCACTTCCAAACCTCACAGCCCATCCATCTTCATGCATGTACCTAATGACATGACAATTCTAGAAAACATGTCCTTGTATAGTTAACACTCCTAAAGACCAGGGACAGGGAAAAAACACCCTCTCAGATATACATCTAAACACTGCAAGCATATTATCATTGGTTTCCTTACATCTGCCAAGAGGCAATACGTCAAATAAATAATTTAGAGCAGCTGAAGCACCACAAGAAAACAAGGTTATCAGTCATCTCAGTGCATTATTGATTGCCAATAACAAGATATTTGCTAAGACAAATGGTTCAGCTATTATACTGGTGAGGTTTTAGCCTATCCCAACTACATAAATCATATTGAACTATCTGCTGTTTTAAGGTGTATAAACATATTCATAATAATTTTATTCTCATTTGTGCAATTCATCCAAGGTTGTTGTTCACATGCAATGTCTAAATATACTGTTTGAGTACTTCTACAATTTTTCTTTCTCCCTCTAGGTTTTTCCACACACCTATTACATCTACTTAATGGAGAGTTACCTCTGTTTATGTTTATTCCTATAAGACCAAGATACTCCTTTAGAGATAAAAGAAAACAAGTAAAGTGTCATGCCTTTAATCAAATTAATTCATTTCAGATAAAGCATGGTGTGATAGAATAAACAAATAGCAATTGGAAGCAGAAGGCAGAAGTTCAAAGTTACCTATTAGTTGTGTGTGCTTGAACATCAATTTTCTTGTCCAACTCTTGGTTTTCTTTATAAAATGGAGATAACATATTCTGACCCACCAACTTCATGAGGTTATTGTGAGAATAAAGAATAAAAGAAAAAACTGAAAACTATGCAATGTTCTATACATGAGAAAATTGTTTCAGCATGTCCTTTCTTGAATTTATTATCAAGTTCTGTGTATTTTAGTAAAAGATGACCCTCCCAACCAGTAAGCCTGTTTGTTATTTGCCCAGGTAATAGGTCCTGTTACAGTTCCTGTTATTTTTATTTCTTAGAAATAGCTGGTCACTATGATGCATGACTGGTCACTATCATCAGTATTGTAAAAACCAATACCAATTGACAAGCCATTTTTGCCTCTACACTTCCTGGTTGTTTATCCCATATATTCCCTAGACCATTAGAGACCAGGGCCTAATATTTGGGCAATTGTCTCATTGTCCATAAATGTAAATAAATCTACCTCCAAATCCTGGGTGTCATTTCAGTGTTTCTCCTTGTTGCAAGTTGTATTTGACATTCCAGGTAGAAATAGATGATATGCTCAAATCAGGGTAATTCAAAAGGTACTGGTTCATCAGGGACTAATTATGAACGTATAGGATGGAGTAAAGGAACCACAAAGGATAATACAGGTACCTGAAGCCAGCAGCAATGTGACTGTGATTTCCTAAGCCCCAAAATATGTAAATGAGGAGAGGTTATGTGAAACACCTATGATGATTTGAGTAGGACTTTGGTTCAGAGACCAAGCCAACCACCAACCTTAGGTGGCCTCATAGGAAGAAGCTAGTGGTAGGCATTCTGAGTCTTCTCCTTTGACCACACCCTACCAGCACCCAAGACACATAAGAGCTTATACACGTAACTGTCTCAGTCACTTTCCTCATGGCTGAGGCAAAGTACACTACACTCACCACTGAAATAAGGACAGGTTTATTTTCATCCATGATATTTAGATTCAATCCATAGCCAACAGGCTCTGAAGCAGGAAGCACATAGTAGAAAGTTTGACAGGGAAGAGCTGTTCAATTCCTGGTGGATAGGAAGGAGGGAGTGAGGAGTTGCAGAGAAAGAAACAGTTCTTCAAGGACCACTACCACTGACTTACCTTTCTCTCTCCTAACTAGCAACACACTTTCCTATAAATGCATCACAAGATTAATTGTCTGATAAGTAGATCATTTCTATGATCTAAACTCTTTCCAAAAGCCTGACCTTTGAACACATGAGGTTTTCGGGGAAACATTTTAGACATAAAGCCTAACAGTGATTCTCCTAAGTAACAATTCTAGGCCAGAGAGCTAATATCTAGAAGGACAAAGCAAAACATTCAATAGGTGGGAAATAATCTTTGCTACATTATTCCACACTGAGAATATCAACCTCAAAGTTATGTCTTACTCTCCTTCCCAAAGATCTATTTTGATGTATGAAATCATGTCAAACTCCTTTTTGAGTCTTTTGGAAAATAATTTCTTTTGCATCCACCTCCTAGTATTTGTATCCAGTGCCTTGCTCATATCAATACTGGTCAAGAATCTCTGAGGGCAAGTGGATGATGCCAGTTCAAAATAGTGTAAGCAACGAAAAGAGTTTACTCACTCATTAATTGAAAACCCATGAGAATTGTATCTCATTTGTGGTGGAGTGGACTGGAATTATTTCACTTGGCTTAAGTTTTTCATTTTCTCCTATTTTATCTTCTTTCTCAGGCTTTTGCTTCTATTTTGTGTAATTTCTTGTCTGAGGAATAAAATCTATAGAAAATATATGTATAATTTTGCTAGGGTTTCTTTTTTTAATTAATCTTACAAGATCAGAGGCAGGAGAATCCTATGAGGACCATCTGAATCAGAAGTGGGAGAATCTACAATGACCTTTTGTACTTGAGATCCAGAGGACCCAGTACCTGTTCAGAAATGCAGGTCAAACAACATAAAGAAATCAAAGATGCAGCGCCAGTCCAAAGCCAAAGACCTAGAACATCACATGCACAAGTCTGCTTTGAAAAGCTGAAGAAACTAGAGAAAACATCCAGAAGCAATGACAAGGACTAGGACTTTTCCCACATGTGCATGTTTCTTTCTTTTCCCTGTCATCCCACCCAGGCTACAAGCCATTGGCTGGTGTGACACACATCCTGGGTGATTCTTCCTCTTTCGGTTTGCTGTTGTACATATCAGTCTTCTGCAGACTATTGCAGAACTGTGCTTCTCTAATCTATTAGGCATTCAAATTGACACACCATGATTAATGGTCAGTCACAGCTCTTCCTGTTTGAGGCATCAACTTGCTTTAACACAAAAAAGTTAGTTAAACAATAGAAATAGTTTCTCTTTCCACACAAAAATCCCCTAATGGAGTTTTATTGACTCTATAACCCAAGTCATTTTCCCACTTCTTTGAACCAGTCACTGTGTTCAAGATGAAAACAGTTCTGCATTTAGGCCTAGGCCAACTGCTTTCCCTGGACACCAGTAGAAGTTTCAGACATACACAATCAAAAGGAAAATAGTTTAAAGCTATGGCATTCTCATATCTGTATCACTCTGCAATGGCTACATTTTTGTGGGACTTGATAAATGTTTTTTAAAATAATCCAGATATCAGCCAGCTTCATGCCAGCCATTGCAACATGGCTTGAGTTGTCTCTAATCCATAATTCCACTTTCCAGCAAAATCTAAATATGATATTTATGGTATAATCTTAATATTTCTTCAAGATTATGGCATCATCCTTCTGTAGATCACCTCTGATCTTGCAAAGCATGAGGTTACCTCTCTCCTGAACTGTTTGACCCTGATCAACTCCTGGTTTTCATAGAAAAAGTGTCCCATGTGCACTCAGAAAATAAATCGTAAGCTGTGACAGTTTCATACAAAAATAATTTATAGTACTTTAACAGGTGTTTCAGGAAATAACAAAATGAGAAGTTCCAACCAGTTTCTGACTCTATCCCTGACTCAACTAGTCTTGTGACCCTTGACATCTATTCCTACTTTTTCATAGAAAATCATGAAAAAATTCATTTAAAAAAAAATGAATAACCTCCTGCAACCCTGATTTTGATTCTAAAAGGTGCCTGTAACATCGAAGATTGTACCAAAGATGGAAATGGATAAGGAAAGATGATTTGCTATCTGCTCCAAATACTGCTCAGTGTTCTGCAAAAACAGAAAACCCTAACTCTCTCCTCAGAATAGCATAACTGTGAAATCAGGTGAACTTTATATTTGCTCCACTTCTCTTACCTACTTCCTCATACCCTGATTTACCCCCTTCATCCTGAGTGCAGTCAAAGGCTTCCTAGATGGAACTGAGTAACGGACTTGTTTTCAACATGGCTATTTATTATTCCTGAGCAGATGCCTCTTCCTGAATATTGTCCTCATTCTATACCAAATAAAAGGGAAGGAAATGAGTTTCTTTTCAGAAACTGTAATAAACAAACTGCTTCACTCTATGGCAGTGTTTTACAAACTTCAGACACATCCTATCTTCTGACAGATCTGCCTAACATTTGCATTACTTATTCATTATTTTGAGGAACTTCTTTTATATTTAAATATGCTGTAGGAAGTAATATCAATGATGTCCATGGATAAAAATTAAAGTTAAATTTTTCCTAATGTTAAAATAGTCACTTTGATTAAAATGCTGCCTATGTGCCAACTAAAATTGCTGTCAGAGACCACATGCATCCCACATGCAAAAGATTTTCTATGCCAGTGATAGTGGATAGAGCAATCACTGGTATGTATAGATGTACATATTCCCTTTTAATCATTTTCACCACTGATGAAGAATTTTTTAAATCATCTAGTGATACAAATAGCCCACCATGGCATGCATGCCATGGGCTTGCTGACACTGATCTATGTCACCCATAAATAAAAATATATAACAACCAAGGAATTCAAAAACCAGTACTCCTCCAGGGTTACAAAACAAAACCCAAAATGAAACTATAAGCCCACCCAGATTTAATGGGGAATCCTCACCAATCAAGGCCTTAGAAGCTCTTTAAGAAGAATATGACTTATTCATGGACTTGACTTTGTTTCATCTACCCAGTCAATAGGAAAAAGAATGAGCTTTGTTTTTCATTTTTTTCTTTATGTATTTATTATTTTGAAACAGGGTCTCATTACACAGCTCAGATCATAGTGATTCTTTTGTCTCAGCCTCCACAGAGCTGAGATTATAGGTGTGCACCACCACATCCAGTTTGGGTGGCCAGCACTGCATGCTTTCTGGGGATGGTACCTGGGTCCTTGCCTTTGCCAGGGAAACAGACCTCCCCAGCCTAGAATGAGATTTATATGTTGGTCATGTTGGCTTCTAATCCGATTTTCATTAAAATATTGAATAAGTTACTTTACCTTTTTTGCCATGAATCTCTCTCTCTCTCTCTCTCTCTCTCTCTCTCTCTCTCTCTCTCTCTCTCTCTCTCTCTCTCTCTTCCTTCTTCAAAGGAGAACCCATCTATATCTTTGTTGTTGTGAAGTATACAAAGTTTGAAACACTGGGTCCATCAGATGGCTCCAACAGTTATGAGCTAAATTTTCTATTATAGAAAGTTGAGTTGATGGGTAGTAGCAGGAGGTTTCTTTTCTACTGTACTAGACTTTCTTTCTTTTCTTGGGATTTTTGGTTTAAAACAAATGTGTATCTGCCCTGAGAAACCATCATTCAACCAAGACTTGGGGAAAATTTATCCTTTAGAAATGTCTACAATTATACCAGTTACTCTGTAGGAGAAACAAACTGACTGATAGATTGAAGTGCATAGCTAATATTTCTTTCCTATTGTCCGTTGGCTTTTGTTGCTGCTGTCTGTTTTCATAAGACAAAGAAGCTTGTTCAGCCTAAAACTCCAGGCATCATTTCACATATGACTCAGGAGCAAAGTCATTTTTTATGATTACTAAATTGAACGAAGAAAGCAGGTGGATATACATAGGAATCCTCACCCTCTTCCTTGTCCCATTCAGTACCTGCCTCCAACAAAGAGTGTGCTGTGTTTTTTTCCCTTTAGCCTTTTGATACTTTCACAAGAGTTCATCCCTAGCCATGCCTAGGTGAACAATGTTATTTGGGATCAGCATTAAGAAGCTGGTGGACTCATGCTTATAAAACTATCCTCTCCATTGTCTGTTTTACCAGTTACAATCATCTACGATGCTGCAGAACATCACTGGAGGAGCATGCTCTGAAGTTAACAGGAGTCAGAGAGCAAAAGGAGGCCCTCGAACAAAACAAAATATCCAAGGCACACCCCAAGACATCTCCAGTAAGGTCTCCACCATTTCCCAATTGCACCATCAACACAGGGCCAAGCTTCAGTGCAGAAATTTTGGGGGACCATTTAAGATCCAAACTGTAATACAACCTGGTAGCCAAGATCCAAACTTCAACAAAACATTTTGGAGTTACATGTGGTGAGAAGTATAGAATCTGCTCTATCCAGCCTCTTCAGAGTTCCCAGTTGTACTGATTCTCTCAACAAAAGAGTTCACTTTTCATCTGGCAGAGTATTTTAGTGCCTGCTATATTGAGAAGAGTACTTACTGTGGGAGCAGTTCTGAGTTCTACCTAGCCAAGTTCAAGATCCAGAAGCAGAAGGCGGACTTTAATCTTGAACTCTAAGCAATCTACCTTTGCTTCCATTTCAACATTATCCCAGTCCACTCACCTCTCAGTTGTACCTTCTCCTGAAATTAAAGCCCAATGTATAACTTATATGTGCATGTGTATATGTATGGCATTGAAAAATGTAATTCCCCTATTTTCATAAGACTGTTTAAAACAAATTTAATAAAATAAAATATAGCCATTGCATTTATGCTTTCTTTGCCTTTATTTTCTTTCTTAATTTTACTTATTTAATTATTAGATACAGGGACTCACTATGCAGTTGAGACTCACTGATCCTCCTGTGTCAGCCACCCTAGTGCTGGCATTAGAAGTGTGTGCCACCATGCCCTGTTTTGGGGGCTGACAGGGAATAAGTTCAAGTCCTTGCACTTGAGAGGAAGATACTTACACCACTAAGATATCTCCCCAGCCTCAAATTTTGGGGTTTGTTTTGTTTTGCAGTATCAGGGCTGGAACTCAGTACTTTGCACTTGCCACCCAGGTATTTATGCCACCAAGCCATATCCCTGGCCCTAAATTTATTTTCATATTTTATATATAATGTACTCTACCAGGTTAAAGAGGCAGGTACTATGGTAATGGCTTTATAGCTGAATAAAGTAAACCTTAAACAGGTAGCTTTGATGAAGGCCACACAAGATGTACCACAGTTAGAACTGAAATGAAGCATGCCCAACTTCCTGCCTCAAGTTACTGATCACCTATGGGTAGAAACAGACAAGTAAATAAGACAAATCCTATCCACTTACCCCATAAAGGCCATCTTGGAGTGGATGTGTGATATTAATTTGAGGAATTACAAGAGAGTTATCAGAGAATCCTAACATAGGCTTAGCATCTGATCATTCCAGACAGGAAGATCAGGTTCACAGAAAGAGGGAGCACAGTTATTTGTAAAATTGCCGGTTGTTCAGAACGTCTCAGGTACAGATTACTAACACAGAGCAGGAGGACCTCAACATTCACAGGAGGACAAGTAAGCATGAGTGAAACAAAACAGACTCCGGACATTGAATCTAATGTGGAATGTATTAAGAAAATAATGGACCCATCTCATTAAAACTATCTTTCATCAAGCCAAACCAAATAAGAGATCAGTGCTTCTTTACCTCCTAAATTCAACTGAAAGGGAATCAACAGACATTGTGATCGAACAGTCACTATTGGTACATTACCATGAGCTGAGAATGGATAACTACATGTTAACCTGAGAAAATTGCCCCAAACCGTTCTCTGCTCAAATACGTGCTCTTCCAAGCCATGCACACACTTGTGTTCACCTCCATAGCCCAGCACTGACTCATGAGTGGCTACTGGGCTCCCAGTCAGCTGTGCTTGGGCAGAATGATTTGGTATTCAAGTATAAAAATGAAGTATACATCACGGGGCCATAATATTAAGCTGAGCTGTAAATGGCTATGGTCGACAACTTCTTTGAATAACTCACTATTGTTGTGGAAGGCTGGACTGTGTTGGACTGTGGTGTCGAGTTCAAGCACCTAAGTTAGTTGAATGACAATGGAGTGCACACCTTTGACAGGTGTAGACAAAGGAAGGGGTATAGAAAGAAAAATCATGATGTGTGTGTATAGACAGTACAGTTGGGATAGATAACGCTGTGCTTCTACATAATCCTATGAGAGACGAGATCTGCACTAATGGTGGTTGGACAGGATATTATGTCGGCTTCTAGTACTACGATCATCCACTAGGAAAATAATTATTGAATTTTTGATATAATTCATGTATAAAAAATAAGATAAGTAAGCAGCTACACTCTTAATTCACTGATAAGAGACATCTGCTAAAATAATATCTGTAAATATAATATCATGTATGCACCTTGTATGATACCAAAACATTATGAAAACAGTTTGCAATGTATTAATTTATCGAATCTGTCTTGTTAAGGTGTCTTGAAACTGTCAGATTGATATTTGTAATTCAATAAAATAAAAAGTAAATTAAAAAAAAAAGATAACTGAGATTCTTTTCCCTTTTCTTTCCAGGAGACAATCGGCTCATCAAAAGGCATTCCATTTTTCAATATATCTGCATTCCTTCTCCTGAACACACACCCACACACACACACACAGGCAAAGAATCTTTCTAAATGATATGCTTTCATATGCCAGCGAACACACACACACACACACACACACCAAGTTTAAGTGTATGCATCTATCAGAGGGGCACATCCAGAAACTGCAACAGCAATAATTCCTCATATTTGCATAGTGATTTTTATTTATAATTTATACACAGCTGCTCCCAGTGAGCTGTGAGTCAGAGATAGCACTCTATAATTTATAAAGCTTTCCATGTGGTGACAACTCTGTGAGATAGGAACAATAAAGCACGGTATTCATGTCAGGAAGAAAAGGAAACTGAGGCTGAAAAGTAAGGTGACTTCCCCAAAGCATTTTCAGATTTCAGAAAACCTTAAATATGTTTGTGCAAGTACCCAAGGCCATTTCCTCTAGTAACTTGCCAATGTCCCGATTCCTTTAAGAGCACACTGAGAAGAGATTAAGTAGGAAATCACAAAACTGAACACATACTCTAAAGACATTGCACATGAGTTCCACATTCACACTCTCCATCTCTCATGTGCTAGGAGCATTGCTCAAACGTTTATTGGGCATCTAGAATGTCTGTGCTTCTATTATAATTGTTTGATGGGTATTATCTCATAAAAGTCCTACGAAGTAGCTAATGTAGTTTTTCCTTCAGAAACAGAGGGCCACCTGTTAGAAGGACATAGTCACCTTTCTGTCCCTTCTGCATCCCCATCTGCCACTGAGACCATATGTATAGCCCCTGACTATCCTCAGGGTCATGTCACCAAAGATTCAAGATATTTACAAGGTACTGGTAAAAGCAAATGGAACTCTTTCACAGAGTGGTCACATAGGTACTGATTACCTCCCCTGACATATAACCATGTAATAAAGACCCACCATCACCAATTCATATCTTTTGTTTTTGTATTTTATGGAAGGGTCTACAGGATTATCAGGGTCTCACTACTAGATCAGACTTGTAGTGATCCACCTGTTTACAGCCTCCTAAGTGCTGGGATTACAGGTACTTGCCGTGACACCCAGTCTCAATTGCCATCTTAGTGCGACCCGGGGTCGGGCCCCACACACCAGGCCTGGGGATCCAACCTCTCCTCTCCCCACGCCTGCTTGCAGGGGCTTTAATCTGCTTAGCTATTTGGCTGGCCGGCCAATTCACATCTTATTTCTTCATTCTAATATCTTCTTCATTCAGAATACCTACCTGTCATTTAAATCCTCTATCTTTGCACCAAATATGTTGGCTACTCCATAAAACTACCAATTTCAAGATCACCAAAATGTGATTTAAAAAAAAAATAAAGAAATAAAGTAATTCCTTTATGTTTCCATTGCAAGTGTCTGTATTTAATTTGCATTAGAGCCATCAAAGCATGCACTGGTATTTAAGAATATCATTGCTCACACAGTCAGCCAAGGCCATATATCTAAGGTTCCTTTTTATCAGCCTTATTGCCTATTGCACATCATGAATCTTTATTACTTAGAAAAAAGACAAAAGCAATTAAGGAACAAATAGAAGATCCAGGTCATTGCTCTAGTGGTAGAAGATTCTAATAATAAAACACATAACTCCATATATTTAAATATTTAGAAACTGGTAATAATATTTTAACAATACTGAATGTTAGGCATTATCCTAACATCTTATGTGTGTGTGTGTCTCTCTTGTTTTTATCTACAGTGTAGACATACTTTAGAATTCCAATGGAATATCCATTGTGCAATCGAGCCACCTGATGCAGGCATATTTTAAACTCTTCTCTAATTTTAAAGATAAAATCCTGATGGTCAGATAGAAAAAGTATACAAGGTCATATAACTATTAAGAGCAAGATCCAAAATTTTCACCAACTCAAGGTGCCCAGCTCCTCAGTAGAACGAAGCATTTCCCTAATGCCTCAGGAAATGAAAGAAACCTGTGTCGTGGTGTGGTCTGCACCAGCAGTCCCAGTGTTTTGACAGGCTGAGGCAAAATAGTACATTGCGGTCTCACCTGGGCAATTTAGCAAGATCTTGTCTCAAAATAAAAATGAAAGTGTGGGGATGTAGCTCAGCAGTAGGGTATCCCTGGTTTAAATCCCCCAGTACTGTATTGAAAAAAGAAAAGGAGAGGGCAGGGGAGGGGAGGGGAGAGGAGGGGAGAGGAGA
>PVKA01012344.1:7165-58222 GCA_004027165.1 Ctenomys sociabilis
AGCACTTGGGAGGCTGAGGCAGGAGGATTGTTGTGAGTTCGAGACCAGCCTGAGCTACAAAGTGAGCTCAAGGCCAGCCTGAACTGCATAGTGAGACCCTGTCTCAAAAAGACAAAAAAAAAAAAAAAAAAAAAAAAAAAAAAAAAAAAAAAAAAAAAAAAAAAAAAAAAAAAAAAAAAAAAAAAAAAAAAAAAAAAAAGAATGTATTTGATCATTCTCAGAATAATACAAATAAAAAAAATTGTTAAAAAATTTGACAGTAAGAAGTATAATGCAATCTAGTATCATTGGTTGAGTGTTAGGGATGAAGGATTTCTTAAAGGTTACATGTTATAAACACATCAGAAATTAAAGCTCAATATGATGATGTACCTGTAATCCCAGCAGTTTGGGAGGTTGAGGTAGAGGATCATGAATTCAAGCCTGGCCTAGGTAATTTAGTGAGACCTTATCTCACAAAAGTAAAAAATTATATATGTATGCTAGGGGTGTAGCTAGTGCAAAGGCCATGAAGTACTGGGGAGAAAAAGTCCTTGATTATAAAAGAAGCTTAAAGAAGAAGTACTGAGTGACAGGATATTATTAGATGGGCCATGTAACCAAAAATGAATTAAAACTTCCAAAAGGAAGATTATCATGTTGTAATTAAATGTTCTCATTGCAAGGTGAAGGGTAGAATAAATAAATGACCCTAGGGTATGTGACCAGAGACAGAAATTCTTAGTTCTACATGTGTGGGCAGCACAAATACATGGAAGTCAGGGTGACATTAGATTGGGCCTACCCAGGGAAGTAAAAATTAAAAGCATAATGAAATAGCTATAACTCTCTAACTACCAGAATAGCTATAATTAAAAGTCCTGTGGATATAGAACAAGGAAAAGTCCTCTCTGGGTTTCTGGAAAAGTATACATTTCACAGGATGATTTTAGAAACCATTTCAGCATTGCAGGGATAACACTTCTCTCTTCCTCTCTTATTTTCCCTCACCTTGTTAGAACTTCTGTATCTGCCCCATTTGCACAGCAGTCCTTCATTTCACTAGTATTAAGGGGAGAAAGCCACATATGCTCTGTTTGACATCTTGAAGTCTTGACTTCACATGTAATTTATTTGAACTACAAAGATTGATGAAAATGTATATTAGAATTTGTGAATTTTCCCCATAGACCATAAACTCCAAACAGGAAATTATTGTTTTAATCCTCCCTATTGCTTTCACTTTTTTTTTTTTTTTTTTTGGCGGAACCAGGGATTGAACTCAGGCCCTTGTGCTTGCCAGGGAAGCACTTATTCCACTGAGCCATCTCCCTGGCCCCATCCTATTGTTGCTATAGTAAGTGTTTGGTAAATATTTAGCCAAAAGATACAAAATCCACCAGCTGTGGTAATACATACCTGAAATTCCAGTATTATAGGAAGCCGAGACAGAAGATCACAGGTTTTGAACCCAGCCCTTACATGTAAGACATGATCTCAAAGAAGTTTTTGAAGAACAGAGAGAAATGTAGCTCAGAGAGAAATGAAGACCCTGGGTTCAGTCTCTGATACTGGGCAAGGGGAAAATGCAGTTGAACCCGTGTAAGTTCTGAATTATGGTACTCTGTTTGGCTTTGTCCTAATTTTGTTTTGTTTATAAGTCACTTGATTTGACTAGAATTTGTGGTAAGCTCCTTCCCTAGGCAGCTCATTGTCTTCCATCCTGCCATACTGATATCTTGTACACTGCTAAAGGTAACAACCAGAGGAGCTCTGCTTCCCTGTGGAACTACTTTCTGCTTTAAAATCTGTATTATAAGAAATTATATTCTACTATTTATGTTCACAGTAGTAGAATTTAGATTATAAACACACATTGTATACAGTACCCTATACTATATATAGATTTAATGTTCTACTAGCCTTTTAACTTTTCTGCCCATATTTTGAATTAATATAATTTATATGTAGAGTATATAAAATCCTATATTTTCAGAAGAAGAATGTATTCATTTTTTTCAGAAGACTGTTTCTTACCCTGTAACAACTAATGATTTGAGAAACCACTGTTTCTAGTCATGAACAGCCTCTTAAACCAATGAGTGCTCTACTTTTTTTTTTTTTTTTTTAAATACTGTAGAGCTCTTAAATTCAGAAACCATGTAGGAGAAACTTATAGGTTCCATATCATTTTCTCATATAGATGGAAAACACATATACAGTCCATGGCCCATGCAGAGCAAATTTCACTGTAGCTCAAGACAGAATGATTTCCTGGATTGGATCGTTTCTGTTTATCATGATATTTAAATCATTTTTACTAAACTGAATTGACCCATTCTTAAGTGAGTTATCTGACTCATCCACCTCAGAAACTTTTTTTTCTTTGGAGAAGTTCAAAGTTCTCAGTCCAAAATCTGCAGATAGGCATTACAGAGGAAAATGTAGCCAAGCAAGCAAGCACAAGAAGAAAACAATTTTGTTTCAAATAAGTAATACTTTATTTCATGAAAATCCCTGAAGAACTCCTAGGAACACACTAATTTAAATATTTAAAACAGCTGGGTGTGGTAGCCCACCCCTGTAATCCCAGCACTGGGGAGGTAGAAGCAGGAGAATCTTTGCAAGTGAGTTTAAGGCCAGCCTGAACTGCTCATTGAGACCCTACTTTAAAAAAAAAAAAAAAAAAAAAAAAAAAAAAAAAAGACCAAAAAGGCCCCACTTCATTGCAATCCTTTGTATCTGTTATGATTATCATGGTTACCTATTTATGGATTTAATGTACTGAAGAGATTTTTCTGATACTTTTATTCTAATGGTTCATTTGATGACTTCTTTCATGTTTTTGTTTGTTTTTAAGGCAGGTTCTCCTCATGTAGTTCAGGCTGACCTTGAACTCACTATGTACTGTAGGCTGAACTTGAACTTGGGGTGATACTCCATACCTCAGCCTCCCTAACACTGGGACTATAGGTGAGCACCATCAGGCCCAGCTTCATATGCTTTTCTTTATGGCATCTTAGCAGAGTTAATATAGAAAAGGGTAACAGGGCTGGCCAAATAGCTCAATGGATTAAAACACTTGGAAGCAGTTGCAGGGACCCAGGGTTCAATCCCCAGGCCTACTGGGTTTGGTAGTGCATCTGTAATCCCAGCACTTGGGAGGCTGTAATTAGGTGGATCACTCCCAAATCCAATCTAGTAGTGAGACTCTGAACACCCTGTAGGCCCTTCCCTAAAATACAGAAAAAAAAGAAGAAAGAAATGAGTAATATATAAGACAGAATTGTAATTTACTCTTTTTATTCATTGGTTAATAGATTGTGGAAGCAGGGGTACTGAGGATTGAACTCAGAACCTTGTAGTTGCCAGACAGGTGCTTATGCCGCTATCTCCCCAGCCCACTGGTTAACAGATTTACCATGTTTTCCTTTTCTGTTAGTGATTCTGACCTCTAAATACAAAAGAAAATTTTCTGGGGAGTTTAGTCCCCACAGATTTTTCTGGTGTAGGGTAGGACCTGGGCACTTGATCGATTGAAGTCTTGCTATGCAATGCAAGCTAGCCTTGAACTCACTGTGTAGCCCAGACTGACCTTGAACTTGGGATGATCTTTTTGCCTCAGTCTACTGAGTGCTAGGATTATGGGAATGTGCCACCATACCTGGCTCCAGTCACTATAATTTGTGACTAGAAACTTTGAGTGGCTTAGCCATTCTAGTGAGTGGCTAACAGCTGAGAACTACTGTGCAGGATGTCACATCCCAAGGTATATTCTTATACCTTAAAATGTTCTGAGCTTTGCAGAGTGGCAGACTCATAGCCAGTGAGGTTAATCTGAGGCGTGATCATTGCTAAATTGAAAACTTAAAATGTCATGAATTAATTTTTCCTGATTTGCCATTTGCAACTCTTACCCTTATTCATCCATTTCCTTGTTAGAGTAAACAATATTAAATCCACAAATTAAGAAATTAACCAGTGGTTTAAACCACCTCTTATCAAACCTAAAAACAAGGACTAACAAATATACTCAGATTAACTAATCCAAAGTTTTTCTAGCTCTTTAATGTTTTTGATTTGGGAGTTTTTGTTTACATTTCAGTTGTTTTTTTTTTTTCTTCCTCAAAAGGAGTGAGTTCTGTACAGGGGAGTTAAATGCTTTATAGACAAGAAAAAAACTGTTCTAGAACCAACTTATTCATCATCATCCTCTTCATTTTCCTCTTCATCTTTGTCTTCCTCATCCTCCTCCTCTTCCTTATTTTTCTTGCTTTTTTCAGCCTTGATGACTCCCTTTTTCGTTGCATCAGGTTTTCAAGCCCAGTAGGCAGCGATGTCCTTTCATACTTTTCCTTCAGTTTAGCAGCCTTCTTCTCGAATGTCTGCTTGTCATCTGCTGTAGTATTATTCCACATTTCTCCAGGTTTCTTTACAACATCCTCAATGGAGAGGCCAGAATGTTCTCCTTTGGTTTGTGGTCATAGTGAGAACAAGAAGGTCGAAGGAGGCCTTTTGGGCGCATTGGAATCCTTGAACTTTTTTGTTTCTCCTTTAGGAGGAATATAAGCTATCATAATGAGCTTTGTCCTCTTTTTTGTCTTCAAATTTTCTTTTTTCTTCAATCAGTACATTGTACATTGTTATCTTCTTAGTAGCTATCCATAAAACAAGACGCAAACAGGATATTCTGTCCAAACATTATTAGTACAAATCTCTCATTGAATTAAGTGAAAGTAGCTGTGTATCTAACCTATTCTGTATATGCAAATACAAAACAGTCCTTCCTTTGTATCCTCTTTTTTTTGTTTAGTCCTGTCAGAGATGGGTATTACATTGGCATCTAAATACTATAGGTGCATGAATTCAGCAAAACAATCCAACACAGTTCAGCAGTCCACAATTGTAGTGGGTTATCTGCAGAAGTTGTTGACTTGAGCCATTCACAGCTCAGTATATGAGTATGGCTTTACTTTATATACCACCTTTTTATACTTTTCTGCTGGATGGTTAAGACCAAGAAAAAACAAGACCTATATAACAAGAAATGTAACTTTTGTATCAGATAAGGCCAGTCAGGTATCCTCAGGGTTTATCCTGTAACCCTGTACCGTACTTTGTAGATCCTTTGTCAGTGTCAGCCATGTGGATGAGTCATGGCCATTGCTTGACCAACTTGCTCTCTGTGGAAGCCTTAGGGAATGTTTTCTCTCCCTGTGACTCTCCTTAGGCACACTATACATCATCTATCTGAGCACTTAGAAAACTTTGAGAAGTTAACAGAAGCATCTGGGTGCTTTTTCTTGTGTTCCTCTCGGCAAGTTTGCACAACGAATGCATAGGATGACATTTTGCCTCTTGGCTTCTTAGGATCTCCTTGGCCCGTTTTTACTTTTTTTCCTCAGTGAGGTACAGTGTCTGTCTCCCTGGCACTGTTTCTTATGGAGCTCAATCTACTGCAATCAATTTGTGTCATTTTTGAGACACAGTCTAAGTTGTCCAAATGAGACTCAAATCTGTGATCCTGTTGCTTCAGCCTCCTTCAGTGCTGGAATTACAAGTGTGCCATGTGCCCAGCTTTTTTGAGGGGGGAGGGGGATCAGTATCCTGTCGTCCAGATGGCCAGCATCGAAAGGTAATATTGTGATTTGGTAAATGTTTTGGGGGCACTTAACTGTAGTAAAGGCACTGAGGAAAGAAAGGAGCTCCTAATTTCATTGGGAAAAAATCACCAGGCCTTGGATAATCTATACATTACATAGCATGCCCAAGAACTACCTGCATTGAATGAACTAATGTATATTAAGTGCATAAGCATAGTACCTGTTATGTAACAAGTGACTAATATGTCCCTATCCCATTTTGTGTTTTTCAGGTATCCAAACAATTGACTCTACCCAGGCTCTGTTCCTCCCAATTGGAGCATCTGTCTCGCTTCTAGTAATGTTCTTCTTCTTTGACTCAGTTCAAGTAGTTTTTACAATATGTACAGCAGGTAAATTGAGTTTCTCTGCCCATTGTTAGTATATGAAAAGAACAACTTGTTTTTAATGATTGTTCCAAATTTAGGATTTATGTAGCATACCATGCAACTTTCTCTTCCTAAATATGGCTTTTTCTCTCGCAACCCAAAAACTGCTTGAATCACTAAACAAAAGATAGCATCTGTTCCAGACCCATGGGCGCAGTCTAAAAGAAAAGCCAAGGATTTAAAGGCTTGTGAGCTTTATGACACGAAAGCAGTCTTGCTTTAGTTGTGGCTGTTTTTCTAGTAGGTTATGGAAAGATCCAGTTTGGCATAATGGTCATTGGTGCAGCCTGTACCAATGTTTCTGCAGGCACTATTTCTTATGGAGCTCAATCTACTGCAATCAATTTGTGTTATTTTTGAGACACAGTCTAAGTTGTCCAGATGAGACTCAAATCTGTGAGCCTGTTGCTTCAGCCTCCTTCAGTGCTGGAATTACAAGTGTGTGCCATGTGCCCAGCTGCAGGCTGAAACATTGGTAATTAATCACAGATGTTATCAGCTCTCCTCTAGTTTCAAGCTACGCAGTGATATAAAAGGCATTAATAAAATGTAAGAGTTACTAAGTCCTGCCATTGATGTTTCCTTGTTGAGTTAGAAAAGAAGAAAGTTTACCCATATTATCCATTCTTCATAATCAGATACTTTTTAGGTTTTTGGTGTTTTTTTGGTTTTTTTTCATTGTTCTTTGTTTTTGGTTTTATTTTCTGTTCTTTTTTTTTTTTCTGACAGGACATTGAGCTTCCCAGGCAGTTGGTTATGCTGCTGAGCTATATCCCTGGCCCACTTTATTTTGTAGTTTTAAGAGTTACCTATGTAGTAGTAAAGACAGTTTTCAATTAAATTGTTTCCACTCATCAAAAAAGTAAAGGCCAAGGGAGATAGCTGAGGTCCTGAGTTCAATCCTCAATACCACAAAAATAAATAAATAAATAAAATTTTAAAAAATAAAATTATATCTATGTATTTTTTAAGAAAGTGACTTAAATTGACATTTTTCTTAAAATTGATGGAAAATTATTAAAAATTTAACCATACATTTTCTTTTTCTAGTTCTTGCAACAATAGCTTTTGCTTTTCTTCTTCTCCCAATGTGCCAGTATTTAACAAGACCCTGTTCACCTCAGAACAAGTAAGAACTTGAGACTTTTTTTCTAATTCATAAACTTGTATTTTTCTCTCATGCATGGTAGCATTATTAGGAGTCATAAGTGTCTGGTGTCACTGGTATATACAAATAACATGAGATTGGGAACCAAAGTATTTGATCATTTAAAACTAAGATACAGTACTTCCTTTTGCACCTTTTCCTGGCAGACTAAATAAAAATACATCTTTAGAGTCTTTGTAATATGCTTCCTGTTTATTTTCTTTTAAAGCAGTGCTTTTATTCATTTACTGGTGACCTCATGAAATAAGAATAGTAATTGAATTCAAACATTCTTTACCCTTCTTTGGTGACCTAATTATAGTATGCCCTTTGGTTTAATGCTAGTGATCACACTTGAACTCATAAAGATGTTGCTCCTTGAAAATAATGTGCTGGGTCCAGGGAGATAGCTCAGTGGAATAAGTCCTGAGTTCAATCCCTGTTATCACCCCCCAAAAAAGAAAAGAAAGTGCTAATTAAGATGCTCTAGGCACATGGAAACTAGTCACTAGTGGGTTTTTGTTTTCCCTTACCCTCTGAAATTGTTAATATATAAATGTTATTATATAAATATATATCCAGTCAGCAGCTTCAGAATATTCTTTTTTATATCTGCTATTTAACTGTTCAAGGATTGATTTTGTCACTTCAAACTTTTAAGTACCCATTTTGATTATTTGGCCTAAAAAGTATATTATGAAATGGGAACAGAAATAAAATTCATCTTGAATTTTCTGAAGCGTACTCCAAAGAGGCTTGAATGTTACAGATTTGTAGGTATGTTGATATTGCCTGCTCTTCTAATCCAGCCATCATGAATTCTGACCAGGATCCAATGGAGAGTTTGGTCATTGGTTATAGTGTTCCCATCAGCCCCCTAAAATACTGTGTTTTCCAGGATTTCCTTTGGTTGCTGTGGGCGTTTCACTGCTGCTGAGTTACTATCATTCTCTTTGTCTGTCATGCTCGTCCTCATCTGGGTTCTTACTGGCCACTGGCTCCTCATGGATGGTGAGTAATGTGTGGCACATTGTAACTTTTACTTAATAAAGTTTTATAAATAATGACTTAACTGTTCACAGAGTTGTACAACAATCTAGGTATAATCACTATAATAAATTGTAGATTGGTCTTTTTTCCCTTACCCTCTAAAATCTGTTATTGTATAAATGTTATTACAAAATACATATCCAATCAGTAGCTTCAAAATATTCTTTTTTATGTCTGCTATTTAACTGTTGCATCCTTAGATTGTTTTTAATCTTTCCTTATTACAAGTAACCCTGAGATAAATGTTTTTCTTTACTTCTTGGTAGAATTTCAGATTAGATTCTCTCCCCTTCCTCTTCTCCTTCCCACTCCCCCCAAGACCTTGGCACTGAGCTATATCCTGAGCCTTTTTTTAATCCCCCCGCCCCCAGTACCAGGGATTGAATTCAGGACCCTGCACTTGCCAGGCAAGCACTTATTCGACTGAGCTATCTCTCAGGCCCCCTGTTTTTAATTTTTTGGGGCTGGGTCTAAGTTACCCAAGCTGGGCTTAAATTTGTGATTCTGCTTCAGCCTACCCAAATGCTGGGGATACAGATATGCATCACCACACACCCCCACGTCAAAATTTTTTGTATCTGTTAACATACTGACTTTCAGAAACATAGCAATTGATGTGCTTATGTTTATATAAGAATTTCCTTTCACTGATAATGATGAAATAATGACAGTAGCTGAGATTTTAAAAGCTTTTTATGTATTACACGCTGTATTAGGTGTTTTATCTGAATTATTTAAAATAATTTAATTTTCAGAGTAATTCTGTAAAGTAGGAATCATTCTCATTTTGCAAAAGAGGAAATAAAAGTTCAAAAAAGTAACTTAATCTAAGTTACAGAATCTCTGTCTGCTTCCAAATCACCTTGAAAGAACATTCCCAAAAATGCCGGGTGATTCTTTTGGTCTTTACTATCAGACATTTGAAAACTTAAAAGATTGTATTCTCATCACAGATTATAGGTATGGCAGCACATGCCTATCTATAATCCCAGCACTCTGGAGGAGGAGACAGAAAGGATCACAAGTTTGAAGGCAGCCTGGACTACATAGTGGATTCAAGACCATTTTAAACTACATAAGCATCCTGTCTCAAAAAAAAAAAAAGATTTAACCCTTTTTAAAGGGCTCAGGATACACTCAGTGCAAGGGCCTTGGGTTCAGTTCCTCATAGAACAAATAAAAAGGCAATCAATTTTACATTTTCTATATTATACAAAGGACTTTTAAGAATATTAATTAAATGAGGGATCACACATGTGGAGTCAACCTACTCTTGTCACTATTCCAAGCAACTACAAAACTAATCCAGACCCAGGAAACAGTTCTTTGGAACCTTGTGCCAGGCCTGAGGTTCCCTCTGCACTCAGTGTTGCATTGAAGCTGTGAGGCTAGCCTAGCCACTATGACTGTCACTCATTTCCACTAAACCTGGAATCTCCAGCCATGATGCCTGCTCTTCAAGGCCTTGGATTGAGGAACAGCTAAGTTATTCCAGCAGTTCCACTAAGTTATTCCAGCAGTTCCTAAGTAAACTGACATTGAAGTAGGCATACTTCCCATAACTAATCTAAAATGTACTGCGTAGAATATCATACATAGTTGGGAGCTTTTGTTTGCCAGTGTAGTGGTTTTGTACAGAATCTACCAAAAAAAGGTGTACTTCAGGAAAAGAAAAACTTGTATAAGTATTGTAATACTAAGTTTATTGAGACATTATGATTTTAACATGTTACCTTTGACTTCTACAACTCCAAAGGTGCTCAAAGTGTGGCCATTAGCTTCTAGACTTTTATTAGTATGATGGATTGCTGCTTGAGTAACCTTAGTCATTGAGATGGTTGCACATGCGTTTTTGATTTCTTCTCTAAGAGCTAGCAGTGAGTTTTCTGCTATATATGACAACCTCTAGGGACCCGCATTTGAGGGTAACACCCTCTGCTGAAAACAAATCACACTATTTTTCTTTTCTTGAAGTGTGTATGCATTTTTTTGGTGGGCTTCACAACATTTGCATTTGCCAGAGTGACATAGGCTGGGCACTTCAGCTACTCAAGAGTCTGAGACAGGAGCATCACAAGAGCTCAGCCTGGGAAACTTAACAGACCTTGTCCTAAAATTAAATGAAATGGAAATGCAGCCCAGCGCAGCATTCAAGAGCTGTGGGTTTCATTCCCAGTGTGAGGGAGGAGAGGTCTCATATCAATTATGGGATTTAATTCAGATCAAGGATGTGGGGCTGGGGAGACAGCTCAGTGGTCTAAGTGCCTGCCTGGCAAGCACAAGGTCCCAGGTTCAATCCCCAGTACCACATACCATGCTAGTCCTAGAACCCAGGGCACACCATGCCGACCCCCAAAACTAGGCATGGATGTGCATTCCTCTAATTACAGGGCTTGGGAGTCTGAGACAGGAGGATTACTACAAGTCTGAATTGCACTGCGTGACCCTGTACCAAATAAATTATATTTTTAAAAATTTATTACAGTGTCTTGCTACACATCACGGACTCTTTTTTTGGCGGGGGTGGGATGGTCAGCTCAGCCTGCCCTAGGAGAGGGGCTGGCACTGCATGTAGTGCTGGGGATCAAACCGCAGTCCCTGAGAGATTGCCTAAGCAGGCTCTTTAGACCGCTGAGCTATCTTGCCAGCCCAATAAATTATTTTTTTAAGGGGGGAAAAATGGATTTAGTGCTTATGGTCAAGTTGGATAGAGCCTAACAAAAAGAATTGCAAAGTTTCTTTTTTTTTTTTCTGTGATCCAGAATCAGTTTTACATTCACACACAGAGAAAAGGTTAAATAAAAGGGAGAGCATATTGTAATATAGCCACAATAACAAAATTTAAACCTTAAAGAAAACTTTTATTATTTTTTTTTTTCATTGATATAGGGTCTACAGGGTCTCACTATGTAGACTGAACTCCTAGTACTTCTCCTCCCAAGTGCTGGGATTACAGGCATGTGCCACCATGCCCAGTCTCAATCACCATCTCAGCGCACCACTGGGACAGGGCTGGCACAGCACCCCAGGGAAACCCTGGCCTGCTGCACTCTGCCTAAGCAGGTGTTTTAGTCTGCTGAACTATCTCACCAGCCCTTAAGAAAATTTAGAAATCTCACCCTGGCTCTTAAAGGAATTTTTTCCTCAAAAATAATTTTGACAAGTACAGTTAGTAAGAATCAGTGAGAAACTAAATGAGGAAACAAACTGAAAGGTAGATTACAAGTCATTGAAATTTTATTTAAAGAGTATATTTTATTTTATTTTATTTTTTTTTTTTTTTTTGTGGAACCGGGGATTGAACTCAGGCCCTTGAGCTTGCCAGGCAACATTTATTCTACTGAGCTATCTCCCTGGCCCCAAAAGAGTATATTTTAATTAGAAGTGATATTTCACATATCACTTGACATCACCCCAGAGGAGCTCAGGCAGGAGGATCACTGTGAGCTCAAGGCCAGCCTGAACTACATAGTGAGACCCTGCCACCAAAGGGGGAAAAAAAAACCCAAAGTGATACTTGTAGTGATAGTTCCTTGTAAATTATAAAGTATATGTATTACTTTTGAAGGGAGCTAGGCTACTGGAAATTGAACCCACGGTCTTGCTAGGCCACTGAGCTCAAACTTGCAGTCCTCTTGCCTCAGCCTTCCAGAGTTCTGGGATATTAGAGCTACATATCCCCCCACATGCTTTTTGAGATGGTTTCACTATACAGTTCAGGCTGGCGTCGAGCTCAGGAATCCTGCCCGAGTCTCCCATGAGCTAGGATTACTACACTGGCCTATTACCTTTGATTGTAAAGAAACAGTGTATGCTATATTTTTGTACTTTTGCATGCAAAGAGTAAGAATGGCTTTGTTAGACTAAGGAGGAATAAGCACCTCTCAGTAAGACATGCCAAAGGTTTCCTTTTACTATAGAAGTCTGTAGACCAGCAACTCCCGAACTTTATGGTACCAAGGACCAGTTTTATGAAGACAGCTGTCCTGCAGACAATGGGAGAGAGGATTTGAGGACTGGGGCATGTTGCGTTTATTGTACACTTTATTATTACATTAACTTTTTTTAGGACAGGGTCTTATGATGTAGAACAGACTCCTACTTTCAGCCTCTCAAGTACTGGGATTACAGGCACGCCACCACGCCTAGTCTCATTGCAGTTTCAGTGTTCTCTCAATGCACCCTGTGGGTGGGGGCTGATATGGCACACCATGGATCAAACCCGGCCTCTGCATCCTACCTAAGCAGGTGCTTTAGTCTACTGAGCAATGAGGCCAGCCCTACATTAGCTTGTCTTAAAGAGATTCCTTGCCTGCAGGTTCATGGTATAGGGTTTCTGTGAGAAGCTAATGCTGCCACTGACCTGCGAGGAGCAGCCTAATGTAGTGATGGGCTCCCATGTAAATGTAAGCAAGGCTTGATGCTCTCCCCTGCCAGCTGTTTGCCTCATGCTGTGCAGGCTGAACCTGGAGGATGGAGACCTGTGCTCTAGACTGGAGTTGATACAAAATGACCGTTATCTTCCCTACATTTCCCTTGTGAAGTTTACACAATAAGTAAACATTTTTACTAAGTGTTCAGAGAAGCTCCCCTAAACCTTAATTGGCTCTTGATGGTGGTGTTTTCTGTCATTGCTGTTGCTGTAATTTCCAAATATTTACTGGTTCAAGGATCTCTTCCTACCAGTTTGCCTTAGTCAGACTGCCTTCCTGACCCAGAGTAGAATTTTTCCTCATAAAAAGAACTTTTGAGCTTTTTGCTTTTCAGATGTTTTTGACTTACTTTCAGCTATTACAAAAACATAGCACAGAATTATCTTTCCAGGCTTCTCTGCAGAATCAGAAATCACCTTGTAAGCATTGAGATTGCATGGTAGATTTTTTTAAATGTTATTTAAGGATTGTCTTTCATGTTTTGGTTTGTTTTGTTTTGAGACAAGGTTTCACTATGCAGCCCTGGCTGGCCTTGAACTTGCAGGAATCCTCTTGCCTCAGCTTACTTAGTGCTGGGACTATAGTCATGTGCTTCATGACCAAATAATGACTGTCCTTTGAAGTTAATGTGGAGTGAAAACAGGGTAATGGTTTGCAGGCCTGCGCTAAGACATATTCATACAGGTGGCACAGGACTGCAAATCTGAGAAGATGGGTGGTATTTATTTATATACAGTGAAGCACCACTCTGCCACAGGAAGGATACACTTGAGTCATGTAGGAAAACAGATGAACCTTGAGGCCATGATGTTAAGTGAGATAAATCAAACTAACAAGCTTTTAGACATCACACTTCTCTTATATGAGATACCCATAATGTAAAGAAAGAGCAAAATAAAGCCGGGCGTGGTGGCTCAGGCCTGTAATCCCAGCACTCGGGAGGCTGAGGCAGGAGGATTGTTGTGAGTTCGAGACCAGCCTGAGCTATAAAGTGAGCTTGAGGCCAGCCTGAACTACATAGTGAGACCCTCTCTCAAAAAGAAAGAAAGAAAGAAAGAAAGAAAGAAAGAAAGAAAGAAAGAAAGAAAGAAAGAAAGAAAGAAAGAAAGAAAGAAAGAGCGAAATAAATGATATCAGGAAATAAGGAGATCTTCCGTAAAAAGGGAGTGCAAGAGATGAAGAAAGGAGGGGGAGAAGATGAAGAATGTAGATGTGTTATATATGGACATGGACCAACTTCCCATGAGGAATATAATCGTTATGCATTGCAATCATGTACCAATAAAAATTCTAACTTAAAAATATATAGGGCTGGGAATTACCTCAGTGGCAGCAGTCTAAGTGCTTGCCTGGGAAGCACAAGGACCCAGGTTTGATTCCCCAGTACCACATGCCTTGCCAGCCCTGGGGTGTGTGCATGCCTATAATCCCAGTGCTGGGGAGGCTGAGACTGGAGGATTATTATGAATCTGAGCTGAGTAACAAGGTGCTATACTAAATAAATAAATTTGGGGTGATGCAGACAGATTAGAGCAATAGTTGATAGTATGTCAACTAAACACTGATGCATCTTTTTTATTTTGGGAGTGGTGAGGATTAAACCCAGTACTTCATATATGCTAGCCAAGCACTTTGCCATGAAGCTGCATCTTTGGCCCAGGAATCCTGAGGAACCTTGCACACACACATCCTCACAGATCGTAGGACCCAGCTTCATCACCCGCCCCACATCCCTGACCCACTTCATGGATCAGCAGTCCAGACACATGTCTAATCTAGCCTCTTGCTGTTCTGCTACCCTCTCATTAAAGTTTTGTACCAGCAATCTAGTAATTGATTTTTTTTTCTTATTTTAAAATGCTAGACTCTGGTGCTTATAGGGCAGAGATATCTCAAGGTAGATCCTTCATCTTAGAATGCAAACACTGTTTAAGCCCCCAAAAGTTACATATTCTCTTTCACAAAATATTTTTAGCTCAGTTTGGTGTCACTGTCTTGTCTTCAAGCCCTCATTCTAGTTTGGGAAACTGGGAAAGACAGAGGTAGCAATTATAAATTTAAAATACTAGGGGATTGGGGAGATGGCTCAGTGGAATAAGTGCTTCCCATGCAAGCTCAAGGGCCTAAGTTCAATCCCTAGTTCCACAAAAAATAAAAATAAAATACTGGGTGCTGTGGTGCATACCTGTAATTTCACCACTTGGAAGGCTAAGGCAGGAAAATCAGTGCAAGTTTGAGACCCAATCTGGACTACCTAAGTGGGGTCAAGGCCATAATGAGAGCCTGACTCTAAGTCCCACCCAATAAATGATCAGCTAAATGGCTAAGATTAATAGTTACTCCCTATCACTTTTAGTTAAGTGAGATGTAATGAAAAATTAAGTTTATTGGCAAAACTGTCAAGGGAAGTCTTAGGACATTCCCAGGCAGTCAGAAACAAAGAGACGTTAGTACTCTGGAGAAGTCCTAAGGATGGTGTAAGATTAAGAACCTATGAACTTTATCTGAGCTAGTCAAATGTGCTGCTGTCCTCCTCTTCAGACATGGAGCTTAGAATCCAGTGGGAAGACTGATTGGAAAGAAGAGAGTAGTGTAACTGTGGGAGGCATTGATCTACAGCTCCAGCCTGTGTAAGTTGTGGAACTTTAAAATGAGATCTGATCCTCACAGGGAAGAGCCCTTATGACCCTAAGGTGAGATATGATTTGAGTAGATTTTGACAGTGGCAGTGAATAGTTAAGTGGGAAAGGCTGGAAGGGCAGGAAGAGGGAAAGGACACACATCAAAGCAGGAAGTAGGGCAAGATGTGGCTAAGGCCTGCAGTAATGATAAAGGGCAACACCCTAAAATGGCTACAGATTACATAGATAAGGAAAAAGACTAATAAATGGAAAAATGAAACCTAAATCTCCAGTAGATTAGAGTAAAATGACATTGTCTGGAGTCATGACAAAAATCCTGTCATTAAACAGTTCTGAATTTTTCGTGTTCAGGTTAGACTGTGATGGGGTAAAACTAGAGACTTTGTGACTTTTAAAGACATGCTTTGGGTGGGGTGATTCTGGGGAACACTGATAGAGTTAAGGAACAGACAAGCCACCTGCCTGTCTTACACGTCAGTCAGTCCCCTGACCTTCATTTCCTACACATCTTGAATGCCATTTTCCCTTTTGGAGCCTATTTCTCCTTGGTACTTTGAAGCATTGCATGTGTTCATCTGTAAGCCCATGAACATATCTCCCAGCCAGGTTGGATATACATCCATGTTCCATGTGTTCTCTGATCCCTGCTTCCCACCTCAGGGTCTTTCCACCTGCTCATAACCAGCTCATTAGTCAGCTTTGCATCGCTAAAACAGATACAAGGTTTCTTTTGCCTGATGGTTTTGGAGTGTGGTCCATGATAAGTTTGGCCTATGCCACACAGCAGGGGGCACATAGTAAAGTAGAAACTGAGAAGGGAAAAGAAAAGGGCTGGGCTCCTGTGTCCCCTTGAACACACTGCTGCAGGTTCTACCACTCCCCGTAATGCCATAGGCTGAGGATTAAAACTGTAACACAAGGGATTTGGGAGTCATTCAAGATCCAAACGCTGTCTGGTAACTGTTGTTCCTCAGCCATCTTGAGTCTGTCCACAAGAGTGTCCTTCACACTAATTTATGACATTTGTTTCCTAAGGTGATTTTGGGAGATCCTAACAAATAAGGTCTCAGTATGCCTCTTAGTGCCCTAAACTTCATGCTTCCATCATCCCTTTGCAGCTTTGTTCCTTATATTTCAAATGACATCAACTTCTGTTCTTATAAATTTGCAAAAAAATTAAATGTGGAGTCAAGTGGGTGTGGTGGTACATGCCTGTGGTTCTAGCACTTCAGAAAGCTGAGGCCAGAGGATTAAGAGTTCAAGGCCAGCCTGGGCTACATAGCAAGACCCTGTCTCAAAAGAAAAAAAAAAGAGAGAGAGAGAGAAACAGTGAGTTCCTCCTATCTTTTCAACTTTGCTTTGTTGTAAGGATGCAAATGCTTTTTCACTTCTTGTTAATGCAACACCAGACACACAAATAGTAGGAACTCATTGAGTTGGTGAGTCTATAGCTTGCCAAGCTGCTATACTTATCCATTTTGTTATGTATGTTGACAAGTTACCAATCTATTAAAATAATACACAGCTGATATTTGGTTTTTCTTGGGTTTCTTGATCTTAAGATAGAACGTGATTTTCAGTTCTTTTCAGCAAGTTCAAAGTGCTAGGAAGCCACAGAAAGACTAAGACATGGATTCTGAGCTGAGCTTGGTGCAGCCTGTAATCCCAACTACTTGGGAGACTGAGGCCAAAGGCTTCCAAGTTCAATGCTAGCCTGGGGAATTTAGCAAGACCTTGTCTCAAAATAAAGGATTAGAAAGATACTTGGGTTCAATCCCAGTACTTACCAAAAAAAAAAAGGAAAACTGAGGGTGGAAAAAGGTTCTTAATTCACTGGCCCCTGGTCTAGGTTCTAGGGACACAGTGCACTGTGCCCTCAAGGTGCTTCCATTGAAGTTCAGAAGATAGACAATTAAGACAAAAAGTAATATCCTAGTTTTTTCTTTCTTTTGTTATGTATTTGGTACACGGTCTCACTACACAGCTCGGACTCATAGTGATCTTCCTGTTGCCAGCGTCCCCAACAGTGGCATTACAGGTCTGCATGAACCCCAGTCCCTGTGCTTGCCTAAGCAGGCACTTAGTCTGCTGAGCTATCTTGCCGGTCCTGGTGTCTTGTAATTTTTTTTTTTTTTTTTTTGTCTTTTTGAGGCAGGGTCTCACTATGCAGCCCAGGCTGGCCTTAAGCTCACTTTGTAGCTCAGGCTGGTCTCGAACTCACAACAATCCTCCTGCCTCAGCCTCCCGAGTGCTGGGATTACAGGCCTGTGCCACCACGCCCGGCTTCTTGTAATTTAATTGTTGAGAGGTGTAAGGAAAAAAGGTAAATATTATATAGAAAGAAGGTACAAATTTTAATGAAGTAATACTTCAAGATTCATGAGCACTTCTGTTTGCAAACAGTTTGGTTCACATAAAGTGTTTGGCAGAATTGGATGACACCACCATCTTTCCCCAGAATCATAAAACAAATCAAATTAACCAAGGTACTACTTTATGACTTGGTAGAAAGTCTGTTTTGCACTGAGAAGTTAACCCTTGAGTAAAGACCTAAGACAAGGGAGTGAACCCAGGTAGATTCTGTGCTAAGTTCATTCAAGTAGAGGGCACAGCAAGTCAAAAGCACTGAAATGGGGATGTACCAGGCAGTTGGAGGAAACACGGAGTTCAGTGTGACTTGGGCAGGGCAAGCAGCAGGTGAGGCTATGAAAGGTAACTGGTAGTGGGACCTTACCAGCAGCCAGCATGAAGACAGACTGGCCTGCCTCTGAGAGGAAAAGTTGTTTAAAGGTTTCGAGCAGACTAGTACATCCCGACTTGGAGTGTCAAAAGAGCAAGCTTAGGTCTGGGTCAAGCCCAGTATATTGGAATGAGAAGATCCTCAGCAGCCCTGATGAACAATGTCCGTGAAGTAACTGACACAGGTTAAGCCTCTGTAGCACAGGTGTGAGAAAGAGCAGCTAGAGCCAGGGAGCTAGCTCAGCAGTCTCAGCACCTGCCTGGCAAGCACAATTGGTGTCATTGTGCCGGCCACCAAGACTGAACATGGTGGTGCATGCCTATAATCCCAATACTAGGGAGGCTGACACAGGAAGATCACTGCGAGTCCAAGCTGCATAGGGAAACCCTGTACCAGAGAGAGACCGGGCGGTGGGGAGAAGAGAGGGCAAAGGAAAGAAAGAAAGAAAAAGAATAGCTTGAAGTGAGAAGTAGTCTTCAGATGATGCTGTTTGCATTACAGGAAGTGCATGGAATAGCAGAAAAGGCCAGCTACCACTGCAGGGAAGCACCTGAGAAATCAGGAAGGTAATATATTCTGTAGGACAGATAGTGCCAGTCTCAACAGCCATTGAAAAAGAACTGTCCTAGGTTTAAAAAGATTTAAAACATAGATATTGGTCCTGGATTGGTTACTGTTGGCTTAGACAAACTGAGAAATACTTTCTTTATAAAAATAAATGTGTGGCATATACCTATAATCACCTCTGGGAGACTGAGATAAAAGAATCCCAAGTTGAGCTTAGCCTGAGCAAACTAAAAAATTTTGAGAGGATTTTTAACAGTGGTCTTAACTGTATTTTCTAGTTTTCTATGATGCAGTTACTGCTTTTGTGATAAGTATATAAAACTGAGAGGAGGGCTGGGGAGATAGCTCAGCGGCATAAGCAAGCACAAAATTCTGAGTTTGATTTCTAGTACCAAAAATAAAACTAAAAGAAAAAAACAGGAAGAATTAGAGACAGCTTATGTCTTCAACTTTTTAAAAGACCTTGCTGTATGGGGGCCAGAGAACAGGAATTAGCTACAGAGGGGATATGTAGGACAAATGCTGGGTATGTTTTAAGGTAGATACATTGCACATTTGTTTGTATATCAGTAAGGAAAAACTACAATAGGGAAGGAAGTAAGTTGATGAAATAGTGTCACTGAGTGAAGGAGGGGACACAGCCTATCCTGCTTTTAAAACAAGGATCAAAGGGGCTGGGAAGATGGCTCAGTGGAATAAGTGCTTCCCTCACAAGCACAAGGATCTGAGTTCAATCCCCCGTTCCACAAAAAAAAAAAAAAAAAACCAAAGCTGTTAATTAAGAATGTTGTTTTAGAGCCGGGCGTGGTGGCGCAGGCCTGTAATCCCAGCACTAGGGAGGCTGAGGCAGGAGGATTGTTGTGAGTTCGAGACCAGCCTGAGCTACAAAGTGAGCTTAAGGCCAGCCTGAACTGCACAGTGAGACCCTGTCTCAAAAAGACAAAAAAAAAATAAAATAAAACAAGGATCATATCCCCACTGCAGTGGAGGGTGACACAAACCAGGAATAGTGTCTCAAACAGGCCTGGCCTAAGACGGCATTACCCAGGTCCCTGACACGTGAGTCTTAGCAGGTCTAGATGGGCTCCAGTGGGCACAAGAGTTGGAACCTGGAGTTTTTAATTCTTGTTTTTTGAGACAATTGTGCATTCTGTTGGATTGGTGAGCTGATGAGCTGAAGAACATGTAGAGCCCCTCACCCATGCACTGATCGCTGTCTGTTTTCTCTTCCTCAGCCCTGGCCATGGGTCTCTGCGTTGCCATGATCGCCTTCGTCCGCCTGCCGAGCCTCAAGGTCTCCTGCCTGCTTCTCTCAGGGCTACTAATCTATGATGTCTTTTGGGTAAGTATCTCCTCCTGTAGACCCTGCTCCCTGTGTGTCTTCTTTTGGAGCACTGACACCCTTTGAGTATCCAGAGCTTCTTGCTGGAGAGGCTGTTTTCACCATATGCAGGCACTGTCTACACTTTCTGTTAGTGGAACTGTGGCACAACAAATGGTCTGAGTGTGACTCCCAAGAGTGCAAGAGGCACAGGCTGATGACATGTCCTATACTAAGCTCCTGGCTCCACTGTAAATGAGTCTCTGGGGCTGGCTCTGAGATACTCAGAAACCTGCAGGAACACAATATTCTTAATATCTGCTCTTCAGAATGAAGAGAGCTGATGGGTTGCTTGCACGTCCCTCTGTTAAAAGGCATCTCTCCACCTTGACACAGGTATTTTTCTCAGCCTACATCTTTAACAGCAATGTCATGGTGAAGGTGGCCACACAGCCAGCTGACAATCCTCTGGACGTTCTGTCCCGGAAGCTCCACCTGGGGCCCAATGTTGGGCGTGATGTTCCTCGCCTGTCTCTGCCCGGAAAATTGGTCTTCCCAAGGTAGGACTGGCCTGTTGGGCCTCATCCTGTGGTGCTGAACACTCCACCTTCCTGTGTGCATTTGTTCCCTGCCTTGGTCCTTTTTTACTGTGAGCATGCTGAACCTTAACTGAAAAGGACCATAAGCTATCACCTCCATTGTACAAATGCTAAAATAAGGTTAGAATAATGTCATTAAGTGATACAGGTGCTGCTCTTTATTACTGGTTAATGTTAATCGAGCAGCCATACTTTATTGCTCCTACTTTTTAAAGCTGGCTGAGATCAACAGAATCGAAATTCTTTTTACTTCTTTAGCAGTTGTAAATGTTCTAATGATAAAATTACATAATTCCTGTTTGTGATCTCAACAGTGAATGTCACAGATTCACTTGAAGTTTCTAGAAAAGGGTAGTACTTGTAACACTTGAGCTGTCCCCTACATGGTGCTCTCCTGGGCACCACTCACCTAGGCTGGAGCCCCTAGTGTTCACAGTTCTTTTAATCTCTACTTAAAAAACTAGCTTCCAAGGCCAGGGAGAGGCTCAGTAGAATAACCACTTCCCTGGCAAGCACAAAGGCCTGAGTTCAATCCCCAGTTCTGCCAAAAAAAAAGTAGCATCCAGCTAGTAAAGATTCCTACCTGCCATTCAGATAAGTTTTTGGGGTTTTGTTTGCTTGTGTTTGTTTGTTTGTTTGTTTTATTAACATATACACAGAGTCCACCAGAAAAGTTCATCCTTTGGGAAAGGGGAAACTTCTGTTAAGTATTTTAATCCTAAATTTATTGTGACATAGTGAGATGAATACAAGTTACCTTTGATGTCAGATGTTTTTGACTTTTGAAAAAGTTGATAGACTGCACCAAAGTAGAAACTGAACCTTACCTGTGCCATCCCTAAACTCAGACTCTGCATTTCAGCTCCACCGGCAGCCACTTCTCTATGTTGGGCATTGGAGACATTGTAATGCCCGGTCTTCTGTTGTGCTTTGTCCTTCGCTATGATAACTATAAAAAGCAAGCCAGTGGTGACTCCTGCGGGGCTTCTGGAACCGCCAACATCTCTGGGCGCATGCAAAAGGTCTCCTACTTTCACTGCACCCTCATTGGATACTTTGTAGGTAAGAGAGGGCTGTAAATGTAGATCTGCTACAGATGTTGACCAAGAAAACACTAACTTGTTACTATTTAGACAACCAAAAAGGACCGCTCCAGGCCATGAGCTGTTTTATTTTTTGTTTGTTTTGCGGTACCAGGGATTGAACTCAGGACCCTGCGCTTGCCAGGCAGGCGCTTATTCTACCAACCTATCTCCCCAGCCCAGCCCTTTGTGCTGGGTGTCCATTCCCTGTCCACCAGTGTATCTGAGGAACATGAGGGAGAGCCAGACACATACCACACATGCTTGTGGATTAAACTATGTAACTCTCCCAGACAGCTTAATGAATGCCTTGTTTATTTCTTTAATAAACAGACATTGGCCTTCACTAGTTCTCACATTTCAGTCACCTCTGACCTCAGCTAGTTTTTCCCTCAGCCAGCTTAACTACAGGAAGAGAAAGGTAGGCTAGGAAAAGCAGTAACCTGTCACATACACAACCACTGCCACAGAGTGAATGGAAAGAGTGCCTGTCTCCTCTGTACCTTCTGCTTGCCATTAGCGCTGTACTCACCCATTACATTACATATATTGGGTTGAGGAAGAGGAAGGCAAGTGATACTATCCCCATCAGGCAGCTGAGGGAGCTCAGAAAGGTGAAATGGCTCAGTCATGGTCACGTGGCTGGAGTAAGAACAGAGTTGAAACCTGAACCAGGTCTTTCACCTCCCAAGTCTAGCAGGAAACAGGAACCAGGCACAGCACATTTGGGGTAGAAAGGGGCAGTGGGGAGATAATAGCCCAGCAGCTTAAGCACCTGCCTGGCAAGCACACGGTCCTCAGTTGGATCCCTGGTGTCGCAAAAAAAGAAAAAGGGAGTGTGTGGGACTTGGACCAGTCACAGGGCCTCGGAGTTGCTGCAATATTGCACATGTTTTTAACTGCTTGAGCTGGGCACTTCACATTCTATAACCTTGTACTGGACTGTTGGAACCAATCTTATAACCTCAAGATTTTGTCAGGTGGCAGTCAGGTGACAAAGAGATTCTTTCTCAGGCTGGCCCCGGAGAGTCACTCACCAATGTCTGCCCTCCTAGGTCTCCTCACTGCTACTGTGGCATCTCGCATCCACCGAGCCGCGCAGCCTGCCCTCCTCTACTTGGTGCCATTCACCTTATTGCCACTCCTCACCATGGCCTATTTAAAGGTGAGAGAAATGGAGGTCTGCAAAAAATAGTAACTCAACATTGACTTTGGGTTTGGGTGTGTACTTTCCCTGCTGGAGGTGGTTCTACTTAAGCCTCTTAGCTCTTGATCTGGAGTATGTTTTGTGTTGATCTGGCACTAAGCACATGTCCTCAGATTCTTAGAGCCACTGACAGAAAATGTTTGGTTTTCTATTCCATTTGATCATAGACCATTTAACTGAAGCCCCAACAGGCTGGCTTGTGGAAACTTCCTACTACTTTAAAAGTGGTCTGAGAACGTAATTCCCCGCACCAAAAAAAGAAAACTTTTTGGTTAGATTAATAATATCAAAGCAGTAGGTAATAAAAACCAGATCCCAAAACTAGACATGGTGGTGCCACATGCCTGTAATCCCAACCAACATTCAGGAAGTAGAGAGCCTGAGGTAGGATGATTCTGAGTTCAAGGCCAGCCTAGAATATGTAGAGAGACTCTGCTTCTCAAAAATAAAAAGCTGGTAAGGTAGCTCAGTGGCATAAGTGCCTGCCTAGTAAGCTCACTGGTAAGCACAAGATCCTGAGTTTGATCCCCAGTTTCAAAAAAACCAATATCTTGTTTACAAGATTTGTGTTTTCTTAAGTTTATAAATTGGGGAAAAAAGACTTGAGTTTCTTTAGCCCAGACTGTTAAGCTTGTAAATTTGAACTTACTTCAGGGTAGACTTTGAATGGTTTATTAAAAACTCTTCTTTGCTCAAGGGGTCCAGGAGCTTCTCTTCTGAATCCAAGGATTACTTTTCACAGAGCAAAATAAGAATGCTGTGTGGTTTCACACAGAGATCCAGAATCAGAAAGGCTGTGAGTCTGCGTGTGCCTCAGGTTTAAATCAGTAACACAGGAAATTCCCTTCTTTCAGGGAGACCTACGGCGGATGTGGTCAGAGCCGTTCCACTCCAAGTCCAGCAGCTCTCGGTTCCTCGAAGTATGATGGGTCACATCAGAAGTGACCAGAATGGCCATCGTCATCTTTTCCCTCACAACGTGGTTTTGTTTCCTCTTAGCGTTGGCCTGGTACTCAAGAGGCATACCTATGTAAGGAACTGACGTGTGACTGGAGTTTGCCTCTAAAGGGAGCTCATGGCCGAAGAGGGTGCTGGCCCAGCTGGGTTCTTCTCTTCCCGCCTTTCCAGAGGAGAGGCCCCTCCCAGCGCTGCTTCCTCCCATTTTTATGGATGTGCACCAGACTGTTACCTTGCGGGGAGTTGGAGACTTGACTATTCAAAAACTGCAAACGGCAAGGAGTCGTTTTAGAACTTTTGAACACTAAAAGAATGAAAAAACAATTAGCAGACCGAAGTTTCTTCAGTTACCCCTCCAGAACTTTGGGACCAGTTTCCTTTGGGGGACTCAGTTTCAGAGAACTGAGACAGAAGTTCTTCTGTCATTATATCCTTTCCTTTTTTTGGATTTATTAAATATTTTCTGTGGTGTGAAGTGACTTATTAAATCCACAGACATTGACTTCTTACAACATACACGTAAGGATTTGTTGTAATGAGCTCATGTCCACCCAGACATCATGTTGGCAGTGAACAAGGGCACGGTTTTTATACATGCATACATATACACACACACACACACACACACTCGCGCGCGTAGATTATATGAATAAACAAAACCTGCTAAGATCCTGCTGTGTAGCAGTCAGGGCCTTGCTGTATTTTGAGCATGTAGAGCAGTTCACTGTAGCTTCCTTGTATCAGCTGCCATCTCCCTTCACCCCTGACCCTGAACCACAAACCAGGGTAGCACTTGGACTGACAGACTCGTGGGCTTTATTTGGTTTGATCAGTGTAGTAAATTAGGGATGAAAAGTCAAGACTTTGGGCCCTTTCTTTTACAGGCTTCTCCCTTGCCAAGTTTTAGTAATTTCTTCTTGAACCAATGCATGTATTATAGCAGCAGGTGTCTTTGTGCTTTCTGATCATAGTAATGTACTACCTGTAAATACATTTTTCTATTTTGTATTTTTTTGTATTTTTTTTCTTTTTTTGGCATTTTGTTTCATTGGTGTGCTGTATTTTCCATGCCCTCCCTCCTTTAAGAAAGAGAAGAAGGAAAAAAAGCAACACAATCCTGTCCTTGCTGTTGTGATTATAGTCTTGTTTACCTGTGGTGACAACTGGTCACCGGGACGGGGGGGCCGATGGGTCCATGATATGCCCTAAATGCCAGGAATGCACCCAGGAAAGCGCAGGCTGCTCTGTCCCCTGCAGGCCATCCCTGTGCTGAGGCCATTGCCAAAGAGCCCAGCGTGTGGGTAGGAACTAGTGCAGTCTCCTCACTTTTATTTATGAAGCCCTTGGGCTGGTGAAAAACCACCTGTGTTCAGAGCCAGAGAAAAGCCTGGAAGTGTCCTGAAAGCCCCCGCGGTGGCCTGGCATCTCCTGTAAGTCACTGCCTCTGTCCAGCCCTGCAATCAGCACTGCTGTCAGTGGAGTGGCGCGTGTCAGGGTATTGGATTCCTCTCATCTTCACACCTTGCTGGAGGATTTGGGGTTGTAATAAACCAGTCCTTTCTAGCCTTTGTCTTCATTTGTGGTGTTTGGTGTGAAGCAGGGCTCCCAGTCCCCTCGTTCTGTTCTCTTGTCCTCGAAGGCTGATGGGAAGACCCTTCAGTCCACAGGTATGGTCGCCTGGGCTCTGGTGCAGTCATGAAGATACAACGTTCAGAAGCTTCAGCTGCCTCAGAACTCACCCTGTCCTGGGTCTGCGGGAGATAACAGATGCCCATGTCCTGCTTGTGAACGGTGCTGCGCTCTGAACCTCGCTGCCAGTGGCAGATTCAGCAGCACAGACTCGGGACCTGCAGATGACTCTGATTGGGGCAATTGCCTATAACGGGTAAAAATATTACCCTGGCAGTTGGTCTTCTTAATTTTTCTATCTTTAAAAAAATAAATTCCAGGGACCGAGGAGCTGGCTCAGTGGAATAAGCACTTTCCTGGCAAGCACAAGGGCCTGAGTTCAATCCCTGATTCCTCAAATAAATAAATTACAGACAAAATGTATTTTCTGGTTAATCTCACTTCACAGATTATGGGAGAAAACACTCAGCCCTATGAATGTTACTGGGATTCTACTTGCTATGCTTCAGATATTTTAAAGTGTTTTGTTTAGCACATTGGCAGAGAACTGCAAATACTTGTTTCAAAGTTCACCATGACAGACACCAGAATTTCCTTCAGTTGTAGAAGACTTGTCTTTCATTGGGCATGGATGTGAAGCTGGGCTTAATGCACAGGCTTCAGACACCCCTTCATTCCTTCCGATCCTAATCTCACTGTGGGTTCTCAGTTCCTATAGGATTCAGGCTTTTCTAAGATGTTAGGGACATGCAGGGTGTCAGCTGGTTCTCCTTTCCTTCCTGAGCTGCCAAATTTTCTTCCCCAGCACTGCATGCTAGCACTCCCATAATAATAACTTTAATAATAACTTTTCTTACTCATTTGAGGTTATGAAGAAATGACAGCGGTTCATCAAGGCTGGCACATCCTGTTGCTGTTGTCGCAGTGGTAGCCTTCCTGAGTAAGATAGTGACAGCTCCCCGTGGGGACAGCTGCAACTGCAGGGAGCTGGTGGCAAGATGCTAACTAGAGTGCAGCAAGCCGGTACAGGCCTTGGTCAGCCAGGTATGTTATTCCTAGCAGGACTGGACTGCTTAGAGTCAGGCAAGGGATTCTGTCTTCTCAGTAAGGTATTAGAATCTTGTGTGCATTGCAGCCATCACGCTCTGCCAACCAAAGTGCATCCTGTGGATAGACTGGGGTGGGAACAGGGCTAGGGATTGAACCCAGAGCCCAGGACCTTTCTACTGAGCTATATAACCAGCTGGTTTGCTTCAGCTTTGGTCCAGACATGGTCTCCTCTCCGAGGTGCCCAGGCTGGGCTCACACTTGGCTTGCTTTGGCTCCATCACAGAATGCAAAGCGTGTACCACCACATCCAGCAACACTGGTTTTGTAAAGTTTCACATTATGTCTGAGCCTGGGAATAGGGCAGTTTTATATGGATGTAAAAACACCAGGAACAGCAATGCAGCCCTCCTTCCTGTGGACGGCACCTCGAAACAGTACTGGTGCAGAAGGTGGTGCAACACACCTGAAATCCCAGCCCTCTGGGAGGCAAAGGCAAGAAGATTCCAAACTGCACAAGCTGCTGGGTATTGGAATTCAACACTAGAACTATAACTCGAGCTTCTTCCCTCTTCTGGAAGGAGTAAGCCAGCTGAATTTCTCTTAATCCAGAAATTGCTTTTATTCCTATCCATTGATGGACTGCTTTCTATCTTGTCTCTAAATTCAAAACAAAATTTCTCCTGTACAGAGCCTTTTCCTAAGCCATATACCCCCCTGTAGCTTTTGGCCTGCAGTTCTCGCGATGCTGTGGTCTATACAGGAATTGCTTCAGCGAGCTTGATGTGTGCAGAGTAAGGTAGCAGCTGTGCCCTCCACAGTGCATCACACGGCAACACTGCACAGAACACAAGCAGACGCTGCAGCTCTGCCAGCCACTGCCTGCCTGGCTGTCAGTAGTAATGTGTGGTCTGAGAACCTACAGCATCGATGCAGGAGAAGCCCAGGTGATGGCACCAATGAGCATTCGCTCAGCGCCTGCGACCCGCAGCAGCAGCCAGCATGCTGATCTTGAATTGCAGCAGGATTCTGAAGGCTCAGAACTCAGCTAGTAGCTAGCAAGTGCTTTATCTAGGGTCCTACAGGAAGGTCGTCCCAGTTCTGACTCCATGTGGTGCTTACGATCACATGGGTGTGCTATAGAGGCACGGATGCCTCAAGTTATGAAGAACTCCTGCTGCAGGAATAGTTCATGGCTCTTTACATATGGATCCTGCATGGGCAGCTTCTTAGATTTCAAGTTTTCCTATTAAAACTTGTAAAACTTGCCTTTGGTTCACAGACAACAGAGGCACCAAGGGTCTACAATAGATGTGCTCTGAACTCCTTCTGGCCCCAGCTGAGACCCAAAGGAGAGCGGGAGGACAACCTGTTAGGGAGGGGAAACAGCTTGGGAGTGGAGAAGGGAAGTCTGCCACACAGGGAACAGTGGGCCCTCCTCTGCAAGGAATGAGGCAGTGGTGTCGGGGGGCACAGGTGGAAAGAGGGCAGCCGGTGGCTACCCACCACACCAGCCCTGGTGTTGCAAGTGCCAGCCCATCCGCCTTGCTTAAGATGGGCTGACCCACCCCCTTCCAGGGCCAGATTTTGTGCTGCCTACAAGGCTCCTCTGTAGGCACAACACACAGTTAATATCCAGCTGGCTTTTGTACTTGAACTTTTTACCAACACAGGCAGTGGGCCCCTTCACTTTTATCTGGATTTATCTCCAGGATTATCATGACAACGTTTCTGCAGGGGCCACATGGAGAGCAAAATACCAGATTCAGAAAAGGTTAGGCCTTCATGCCTATCTGTTTGCCAACTGTGCCCCTGTTGCCTGAAACCAAAGGCACTGAGCAGCCCTGAGGTGGCAGCATTCTGTGGGTGTCACAGGCTTGACTGGGGCAGAAAGACAGTGCTGTCCTTCCTTCTGTGGCCAGCAGGCTGGATCTGCACTGACAGCCCAGCCCATTAGGAACTCCTCCACGCTGCATTTCACTACGCCTGGGCCCCCAGAGCCACCAGCACCTTCCCCTTCCCTGTGGTCTCCTTGCTGTCCCTGGCTGTCTTCCAACAGGCCTTCTTTGTCCAAGGCAGTCCTGGGAGCGTGTTGGCCACCCTAGGGTGACAGAAAGAACAGAACTTGGCACCAGATTGAGCCTGATGGTAGGGACTCAGATGTCTAATTTTTTACCTGTCCAATTGCCAAAACTAAGAGCAAGAAAAAATTGGGAAAGAAGGGAAATTTTAGCCATAGAAGAGTGAAAGCCAAAAAAGTAGTTGGAAACACAGAAATAGTGTCTGAAGGCCTCGGGACCCAAGAGGTGATCTCAGCCATGGTAGACAGGAGGAAAACTGCTCACTGTGTGGGTGAAAGCACTGTCAGCACTTGCCCCTCCCTTGGCCCTGGGTTAGTGGTGACAGTTTCCTAATCTGAGCTCTAGCTTCCTAATCTGTACTGGGCAGAAGGTACCTTAAAGAATTAAATGAGTATCAGGTGTTTCATTGGTTAACAGCATTCTTACAAACTTCCACACACAATTTACCAGCTTTCAGGGAATTAGAATACAATGAAAACTATCCCACTGAGGGGGATGTGAAGGAGGGCCTGCCCAGCATGCACAAAGCCCTGTGTTCAGTCCCAAACACGACCAAAAATTAAACAAATGTATATTCATTTGGACTACAGCAAGTTGTAAACTTCACACATGATTAGGGTTCTTGTGGGCCATGATACAGCTCACCAGCATAAGCACCTGCCTGGTAAACACAAGACCCCAAGTTCAATACCCAATACCTCAAAAAATAAAAGGAAAACTGGTTCACTTTCCATTCTTGAATCCTGAAGGCAGAGCCAGCACTTGACTCCTAATTGAGGCCTTCAAAACTCATCAGATTATAGCCCCGCATGGTGTCCCACTGGTGGAGGATGGAGGGCTCCTGCAGACCCACATCCTGGAATGTTGGTGCCACTCCCTCACAAGAAAACCAGTGTCTAGGCCCAGGATCACTGCAGCCTCCCAGAGCCCTGTGGGGCCTGCCTAGAGCCACTCCCTAGCCTGAGGTACCTGGTTAGGCTCTGAGCGCAGAAGAGCTCGAGCAGGCTGGGTTCCACCTCAGGGATCTTCATGTTTCAGCTGTGTGCACTACAGCACCTGCCGCTAACCAGACCTGTACCCCACTACGCTGTGTATGGGTTGTTTTCTTTGTGTTTGCTTTGTTTTGTACATACGTATTTTTATTGTAACAAAGCAACTTGTACCCTTTGAACCTTTCCAGTGAAAACAAGAATTTAAACCAACAATAGAGAATGTCAAGTCCCAGTAAGACCCTACAGGTTCTGCTGATGCTCCCATTGAGTGGCAGGGCTCAAGTCATCATTAGGAGAGATTTTTATTTTAAAAGTGGCATCTTACACTGAGGTGATGTCTTTTAGCATCACAACTAAGCATGCCACAGAAGTCATGCTGTCAAAAGTCCATTTAACCCCCACACCTCTCAAACCCATCCTTTGCCCAAAAACCCTTCTATGCCCCAAGTTTAAGCGTTTTTTAACCTTGCTTTAAACAAGAGGAAGTACACAGGTGCATGTTGGCAAATGCTGTCCACAGTCACATAGAGACCCAGTATAATCTGTGACCCAAAAGATAGAGAAAGGAGAAGAAAAGCTAGAATTTTATGCACTACTGCGCAGGCACCAAGCACCCACCAGCTTCCAACAGAGCAAAGAACAGAATTTTCTTTTTCCCACAGAGCATGATGGTGCTCCCAAAAGTCTGTGGAGACCCCCAAAGGGGTCGGCATGAACTGAGAACAGAGGCTGTAGAGGTCCTTTCCCTACTGCATTCTCCTCCAGGTTGTGCCCAACAAAGTAAGTCGAGAACCACAGTGCCTCAGTTACAGGTCCCCTGAGCACCAGGCAGGGAAGGACTGCAACCTGCTCCCAGGGACTAGAGAAAATCAAAAAGAAAAACAAAGCTGGCACCCGCCAGTATTCAGCCACTCATCTCCTTTGTCCCCCTCTCTCTTCACCATCCTCTTCTTCCCCATCAGCTATCCCAGGAACCAAGCAGCACTGCAATGGATTGGGCATCATTTGGGCATCACTGTCTCTGATGACCTCCCCCTGCCATCTGCGCCCACATTGGAACCCTTTAGCTCTCAGGCTCCTCCAGCCGCCTCTTCCTACTGGCTCGATTCTGCGTTGCCTTGGACATTTCATCACATCCCTTCCAGACTGCCATTTGATTTCAGTGGACTTAGAAGATGGATCACCACTCTCATTCGGATGAGATTCTTTGGAGAGAACTTTGTTGCCGACATCAGGATTTTCATCAAAGTAAAAAACCTAAGGGCTGTCCAGATAGCTCAGTGGACTAAAGCACCTGCTTGGGCAGAGCACAGCAGCCAGAGGTTCAATCCCCGACCTGTCATGCAGGCCTCACCTTGGGGTGCACTGAGACAGCAATTGAGACTGGGCGTGGCAATTCCAGCGCTTGGGAAACTGAACATAGGCGGGTCACTACAAGTAGGATCTGTGTAGTGAGACCCAGTAGACCCAGTTCTAAATACATAAAAATAAATAAAAGCCTATTCTGTAACCTGGTTGGATATCTTCAAATTCCATCACTTTGACCCTGGTCAAATAATGCAGTGTTCCATGTCTCCCTTCCCAAGTGGTGCAGACAGAGCAAATGGTGTGACCCAAATATTGGGGATTTTGGCGATCAGTTCTGACCTCTTCAGAAAAACTGGCTGGTGGAGTCTGTTATATTTCTGTTCTACTTTCAGTACTTCCTCACTGGCCTGTTCATTAAGTCTGCTTCATTTTGTCCATCAGTGTGTTCAGTTGCTTCTTGCCGTTCTTTTTCTCCCTTGGGCAGGCTCGGCAAGGCCAACAGTGGCCTCGGATTTGGGGCCCAGAGACAGTCGGGCCTTCTTGGTCGGAGGCGTGAGTGAAGACTGGTCCTTGGGGGCCGTGACAGGGCTGGAGATGCCAGCCACAGGAAGCCTCTCAGGAACCTGGCTTTGTTTTTGTGACACTGGAAGTGGACCACAGCAATGTTCTTTCACTGACCTTTACTTCCAACCCTTTATGTTTGTTTTTCTTTTTGTTTTGGTTTTTGGACTTTTGAAACAATCTCACTGTGTAGCCTAGGTTGGCTGGGAACTCCTAGCAATCCTATTTCAGCGTCCTGAGTGCCAGGATGACAGGTGTGCACCACCATGCCAAGCTTTTTTATTTTGAGACAGTAACTTGCCCAGTTGCCCTTGCTGACCTCAGACTTGTGCCTCAGCCTCCCAGCTAGGTGGGCCGACAGGCCTGTGCCAACAGGCTCAGCACCAACAGCCTCCTACCCGTAGCGTACCTTAGCCCCGCTGCTTGTTTTATGGAAAGAGTTCACTACACTGTCAAACTAATCTGGCAGCCATTGCTGGGACTATATTAGTAGTCAGAAAAACCACCAGGGGTGGGGGTGGGGGGGTGCTAGGGATGGAACCCAGGCGCCTTGTACTTGCTAGGCAAGTACGTGCTTTACCATAGAGCCACACTACAAGCTCACAGGACATTTTCCTGAACACCCTTGGCCCAGAGGGCTCTGTGGGCTACACTCAAAGAGCAAGGGGGGTATTAACCCCATTGGCTTAAGTCAGCCCACATCAGATCAGAGAGAGGCAGTGCCCAGACCAGGCAGGAGGTAAGGAGATTCCAACAGAGTACTTAGGAAATCCTGTCCTCTGGGACGAAGGGAAGAAGTCAGGGCCAGGGAGTACTAAAACTGGCTGAATGAGGATGCCCTGGGTAACCTGGAGGGGAGCCCCATCCAACTTTTCTCCTGATAACTTGCTCAGAGACACAGCTACCAGGCTTAGCACACTTGAAGAGGATATGAAGTTGGGAGAAAGGACGTCAGTATGGTTCAAAGCAAGCTTGGGGCTGGGGAAGGATGAACCCAAGCTTCGAGGAGCCTGCCCCATGATAGCCACACAGAGGATATTAGTTAGTGCCTCCCAAGGGTCCTTTGCAACAGGTGCTGGTTCCCATCATCCGTGTCACAGAGGACCCACCAAGCCTCCAAGATTGCCCGTAGGAAGTGGCAAGTGTTAGGAACCACCACCTCCTCACAGAATTAGAAATGACCCCTACCTTCAGAAATACAGACGTGCATTCGACAGACTCTACCCTGGTCTTCCCCACATGCATTGTGGTCCAAAACGGTGGTCAGCCATCTCAGATCTCTGATGTCACAGTATCCTGTAGGCAGGGCAAGTTTTGTCCATAGCATAGGCCCAAAAACTGAGTCTCAAGGTCAGCTAGTCTGCCCAAGTCTTCCTGCCTACTGACCCAGTGCAGATTGCCTGGATTATGAGAACACAGCTGCGTTTTGTAGAGTTGGCTGTGGCGATCACAGAGAGCTGCAGGCAGTTTCTGTAGCTAGGGTGGCTGCTGAGTGGGAGACCGCAGGTCCTGTGGGAAGCAGGGGAGAGCTGGGCTTCGGCTGCCCGGTGGCACTGACAGGGGCTGCCCAGAGCTCTGCACAGCCAATTTCCTCCCTAGGTAAACTGCCACAGGGTGCGGAGGACACCGCCAGTCACAGATTGCAGGACAGATCGGGACTCAGTGGGCACGGGGAGCAGGATGCACGCTCCGAGCAGGCCAGGCCCGGGCAAGTAGAGCCTCCTTGCCCGATTTGAAGAACTAGATTTCAATGTTGAAGTTATGAATCCCATATTGCTGAGATGAAAACAGCTGTCAACTGTTGTTCCAGTTATTGAAACCAGTACTCATGCTACAAATAACTTTTGATTTGGTTCCTGTGATTAGTAGGGATTCAGCCCAGTCCTTCACACTGAGCTACATTCCCCTTTATTTTTATTTATTTATTTTATTTTTTTGTATTTAGTGTAAGGTCAACAGGGTCTCGCTATGTAAATTGGACTCATAGGGATACTCCTAATTTCAACCTCCCAAGAGCTGGGATTACAGGCACACACCTCCCCAGCCAGTCCCAATCGCCATCCCCCCCAGGGGCAGGCCTGGCACAGCACCCCTAGCATTGAATCCAGGTTCCTGCGCTCTGCCTAAGCAGGCGCTTTAGTCTGATGAGCTATCTGGCTGGCTCCCCTTTATTTTTTGCGTCAGTGTAATGGTCATTTGTTAAGTTGCCTAAAGTGGGCTTAAATTGATAATTCTCCTGCCTCCCCCTCACAGGCAGGTGCTACTACTGCCCAGCTTAAAAATAACTTTAAAATATACATCAAATATAGAAAATATTCTCAGTGGCAACGAATTCTGCCTCTGATAATGGAAAACCAGCACCTCCTTTCCACCCAACCTCCCTGCAAGTGACAGCTAAATTCTCAACAGAATGTAACCGCAAGGGGATAAAGAGACCCAATTCCAGAGACCTGGGAGAGGTTGTAGCTGGAGGGAATGGCACTGAGTGATTTTCCTATTGGTGTGGTTTATCTGAGTTCAGGCCTGAGGGTCATGTAGGTAAAGCTTGGCAAAAGTCAGGTGTGGTGGCACACGCCTGGAATCCCAGCTCTCTGAGAGGCTGAGGGAGGAGGATCACAAGTTCAAGCTCAGCCTGGGAAACTTAGTGATTCCCTGTCTCAAAAAAATAAAATGCTGGGGGTGGGGGAGCATTGAGGGGAGAGGCTGCCAGTTAACTCAGTTGTTTAAGAGCCTGCTTATGCAAAACGCAGTCAGGCTCAGGATACCTAGGTTTGATCCCCGGCTCTACATGCCTTACCAGACCCATCCTTAAAGCAGCCTGAGCCACCAATAAATAAATAAATAAGAGAGGATATAGTTCAATGCAAAGGCCCTGGATTAATTCCTAGGACTTTGTGGGGGGGGGGTCCAACATGTGAAAAGGCAGCAAATCTCAGAAAGGAGGGGCACACCCCACAGCCTGCAAACTCTGCCCAAACCTCCAGTTGCTAACATATTCAGAGCAGATTCCAGGCAGGCCAGAAAAGGCCAACAGAACTAAGAGACATTTCAGCTGCTGCCCATCATAGAGAAACCAGTTTCAACTTTTGATTTCAGCCAAGCTAAAATGCCTGCTTAAGAATAAAAAATATAGGGCTGGCAAGATAGCTCAGGGGTCTAAAGCACCTCTCAGGGACCGCAGTTCGATCCAGGGACCGCAGTTCGATCCCCAGCACCACATGCCACGCCAGCCCCTCCCCCCAGGGCAGGCTGAGCTGACCTCCCCCCCCGCAAAAAAAAAAAGAATCCGTGATGTGTAGTGAGACACTGTAATAAATAAATAAATTTTTTAAAAAGGAATAAAAAATATAAAACTTTACAATTTTTGCAATATATATTACTCATGCTATCTAGGATACAATTTAAAATTACTATAAATTAAAATAATTTAAAATTATTAAATAGTAGTTTAAAGTTACCATGTATGTACAGTAAAAAAATCAGGTCCAGGGTGAGCCAGATAGCTCAGCAGACTAAAACACCTGCTTTGGCAAGTACTAGGAGAACGGGGCTCGATCCCCCGTGTGTGGTGCAGGTACCACCCCCATGCTGAGATAGAGAATAAGACTGGGCATGGTGGCACACTTGCCTGTAATCCCAGTGTTTGGAAGGCTGAAAACAGGAGGATCACTATGTCTGATCTGCTTCGAGTTTGAAGCCTGCTGGCTACAAAGTGAGTTCAAGGTCAGCCTGGACTGCGTAGTGAGACCCTGTCTCAAAAAGACAGGAAAAAAAAAAGCTAAGGAATATGTATATGTAATTATATATACACACATATGTGCATTCATATCTGTGTACACACAGATTTTTATACCTATCTATACAAACATACATACATGGATGGATGGAAACCTTTTGTGTGCATATGATCACCAGAGATCAAACCCAGGGCCTTATACATGGTAGGCACGTGCTCTGCCACTGAGCCACACACCCACGCTGTCTTTCCATTGTTCTGTGGACATGTAAATATTGTCTTATCTTGGGGGTACACTGATCATTTGGTGCATGATGAAACCTAGGTGTTGAGCATTTTGCTGGGGCTGTGGTGCCACTAAGTTGCCCTGAAGGACAGGTGCTATCAGCCTTCTTTCTAGTCCGTGTCCCCACAGAGGATGCTCAAGTCTTGACTAAAACAAAGAGGAAAAACCAGAGTGTCCCCTTTGCTGTCCCATTTCCCCCGCCACAACTGACAGCCCCACAGGGATGCATGCCCTGGTCCTTAGAGGGGGCCAGTGAGAATCCTGCCAACAGTGGCAGCTACCCGAGAAGCAGCGGGGGAAGCAGGAGCAGTCATGGGGCAAGAGATGGTGGAGCCTCTCTCGTAAAGTGGGGACAGGAGAAACAAGTGGGGATACAGTGAGTCACCCCTTTGTATAAGGACACAGGCAGGGCCAGCAGCCCCAGACAGAGGCATACAGTCATCAGTGGCACTCGCAGTCTTCAGAATGGCGCCACCTGCCCAGTGATTGCTGGGGCGGGAAAAATTGAGGATGGAGAGTGGACGAGTATAATCTGCAATCCCAAAGGCCACTGTGTGCGGAAGCAAGCTCACCTCATCAGCCTGCTTCCCCTGAGCTTCCCTGAGGAAGAAAGGCCCACAGAAATGGCAGAATCGCAGTTTGCAAACCTGCGTGGAGAAGCAGCCAAGGAAAGGTGCCCCGCAGGCCTCCCTGAGGACCAGGAGCCCAGGCTGAGCTGTCAAATCATCCTCCAGGTTGTGCGGGCTGCGTCGGCCATCTGCAGCGTCACTGAGGCACAGCCGTGCCCAGGACACCCAGGACTCTTTTGACAGCCACCTCAGGCTTTGAGATTCCCTGGTAGCTCTGAAGAAAGTTCAGGCCAGCCATAGTGGTACACACCTGTGATCCTAGCACTCGGGAGGCTGAGGCAGGAGGATCACTGTGAGTTCAAACCCAGCTACGGGTATGTAGTGAGCTCAAAGTCTGAGCTGCACAGTGAGATCCTACCTCAAAAAGGGGGTAGGGAGGGACTTCCATAGACCTCAGCGCAATCTAGAATGTTCCACCCTACTTCTGCTGCTCTCCCCACTTGGCATCTCTCCATCTGTCTGATAGGGCTCTGGCCTGCTGACCTCCCTCCCACCCTGCCCTCAGGTTCAGCCCTGGGGCAACAGCAACCTGTTGTGGGAGCAGCAAGAGACACCTGTGATTTCGAGGCTGCGAAATGACTATTTACATGAACAAAGTCAGGAGGGGTTTTCACTTCTTCTGAAAGGACTATAGAAATTCATAACACACTTAGAAGCAAGCAAACAGAAGAACGAAGCAGTCATTGAGGAAAAAAGAAAATTATAAAAACAAAAATGTTAGACACAAATCCCACTCTGGCTCAGCCAGGACAGTGGCAGTGTGAGCAAAATGAAGTCCCACAGCTCTGAAGCAGCCGGAAGCCAGGACGAAGGAGGAGGAGGAGGAGGAGGTGCTCAAGGGCGTGGGAGGCGCGCGGAGCGGAGCGCTGAATGTGCAGCCTTTATGGTGGGGTACAGACAGAGCCCCAATCTCATACATCTAGAAATACAATTAGCTAATAGATTTGTGCGCAATGCATATATTTGAGAAACATAAAACTGAAAAAGTCTGACTTAGCATGAAGGATGAGGCAGAAGGCCGATGTTTTCACTGCAAACTTGTAATACAGACTAACCTTTTTCCTGTTTTTCGTTTCTTTTCTTTTTTTGTGGTCCAGGGATCAAACAAAAGGCCTTGCTCAGCAAGTACTCTAACACTGCACTATATACCCAGAGCTATTTATGACCATGATGTCTCCCCTGCCAGGTAAGTATACGCAGAGCCTTTTAATCTTGGTGCATTTTAAGAAAAAATACAAAATGAAAATATTACCCGTCAACACCTCTACAAATTATACTGATAAAATAGGTAAGTCCACATAAATGGTTTGTTTTCTAGGAAAAGAACACGATTGATCCTACAAATGGTAAAACAAAGCAAACAACCAGAATAAACCAGTAGGTTACAAGTTCAGAAAGCAAGTATTTCTGCCCTCAAAGAAAGGAGTTTCAAGTGTCTGCATGGTGGGTCACAGGAAAAACTGATTGGTATAATCACTGTGGAGGAATGAAGGCCATCCCCGCTACACCTGTGTGTACCCCATGACTGGCAGCTTGTTATCCCAGCACTTGGGAGGTTGAGATAGGAGGATTATTGCGTGTTCGAGACCAGTTTGGGGTACAAAGTGAGCTCAAGGCCAGCCTGAGCTGCGTAGCAAGACCCTATCTCAAAAAAGACCAAAACAGAAAGAGAGAGAGAGAGAGAGAGAGAGAGAGAGAGAGAGAGAGAGAGAGAGAGAGAGAGAGAGAGAGAGAGAGAGAATTCCTATCAGCTTTATTTTAGGCAAAAGCCTGCAAACAACAGGTTGAGAATCCATCAACAACAGAATGGGTAAACGGGGATACAGTATTCATATAATGACGACAGAGCTATGTAAGGAAAAGAATGGACCAGTGACCAAAGTTGATAATTTGGGCTAATCTCACAAACATAATGCTGGGTGGGAAAAAAAAAAAAAAAGGTCGCTGTAGAGTTCACAGCAGCAGATCGTGGATGTGGATACCGTGGGGGTGCTGGGGTTGGCACATACTTTTGTATAGCAAGACCCACCTCCCGAGGCAGGACGAAGAGAGTCCCTGGGCCCCAGGGAAAGCCCGAGCTGCAGGCTGGAGTCGGACTTTTCCCTCCTTTGATCCGCGCCACGACGCTGCTTGCCCCTCTGCTGCTGAAGCCCAGCTGCGTGGGGACATTCCTAAAACCCGCATACTCAGCATGTGCGAATCTTAATGGTTATAACTCAGTTTCTATGGGGGAAAAATGTTAGCAGGCCTCGAACATCTGAGAGCTCTAAGAACGAACCACTGTCAGAGCCCAGGCTCCTGCAAGCAGGCCAGCTCCGGTGCTCCGCGAAGCGCAGCCTTCGCAGGTCCCCACAGTTGCCCGCGGTGACATGCGCGGGGGTCGCACGGGGCGACAGGCGCTCTCCGCGCTCTCCGGGCTTGGCAAGCACGCGTGGACCGGAACGCGAAGACGCCGTAAGGCCTGCGACCTGCCCCAGAGTCTGATGCTCGGAGACGCTGGCCACAGCAGGAAGGCGACCGGTGGCCACGCTGTAAGAACGCTGCTGCTCCGGGACAGCTCGGCTCGCACACCTGCGGGCAGCAGCCTGGGAGGGAAGGCGACCGCCCCACGACTGTGCCACGCTTGCAGCAGGCAGGTCCCAACCCACATGGCTTTCCCTGCTGGCCCTGTGGCCTCCTCTCGGGTGATGAACCCGGCTCTGCTGTTACTGAGCTCAAGGGCTGTTCTGGCCAATGCAACAGCAAGAGGCGCGCCTGGCTTTGGGCTTCAGGGCTCATGTTTGTCCCCAGCCGCCTTCCAGAATTCTCTTAGGGGCCTCACCTGGGTTCTTTCCCTCACTCTGCATTCCTTTGCCTCAACAGCAGGGGGCTGAAGAAAGGAGCTTGAGGTGGGCTACTCCAACATCTGGGGTTAACCATCAGTTGACAATTTTTTAAAAAAATAGTTTAAGGCTGATATATTTTGTAGTCTCCATTTCTGTTTTTCTGGTTAGGTTGAAGAGCTTTCTTGTTCTCTCAGTAGATCGATCACCTACTCTGAACAGCCTAGAAAAGGCCAACAGTCCTCCTCTCTCTGCTAAAGGACAGGGCTCTAGGTGAGGAGGCGTGGTGGTGCAAGCTTGTAATCCTTAGCACTGACAAACCCAGCCTGGGGTAAAGGAATGCTGCCAGCCACATCCCTGCGACAAGAAAATAGGAATAGCTGTTGCTATAGCCAGCATACTGGAACATACATATATTCCCAGCTACTTGGGAAGCTGAGGCAGGAGGATCAAAATTCCCTTTGAGTCAGATGTGGCAGTGTACACCTGTAATCCCAGCACTCTAGAGGATGAGGCAGGAGGATCACTGCAAGTCTGAGGCCAGCTAGGGCTGCAAAGTGAGTTCAAAGCCAGCCTGAGCTACATAGGGAGACCCTGTGTCAAAAAAAAATTTTTTTTTGAGGTCACAACCCATCCCTTAAAGGGTCTCACCACCTCGAAGAGCGCCACCCAGGGGCCCAAGCCCCTAGCACCTAGGCCTTTGTAGAAATTCAAGATCCAAATACACAGCACAGGCTAGCGTCTGGTATGGGGAAAACAGGCCCAGCAGCTGGGGAGGTTGGGGATTTTAGAGCATGCTGGAAGGACAGGAGGTCTAACCCCCCCGCTGAGTGTCTGAGCCAGTTGAGGGCTGAGTCCTTTGCATGTACCAGCAGAAGATGCAGAGTGGAAAGAAGAAGCCAGGTCAGGGAGTGTGCAGGGAGGGAGCACCACGCACATGGGCTGTTTCTGGAGGCACGGGGGCCCCAAGCCACCCCCACAAAGGCAAGTGACTCTTCACCCAGGAAAGTGGATTCGAAGTGTTTGCAGAGTATTCAGAAAACTTCCAGAGCCATTTAAAAAGTGAGCATTAAAATGCCACCGTTTCTAACAAGGAAAGCCACACACTGTATGGTCCATCCTCTTTGCAACTATCCAGCCGATTAGTGTGCAGGCTACGCACACAGGACTCAAGTCAGTAAGGAAGTGACAAACAGCACCCAGAAGCAGCAGGCAAAGATCGTGAAAGGCAAACCACTGCAGAAAGCAGAATGGCCAATAAGTGCATGAAAAGATGTGCACTTTCTGGAGTACAAGAGTCAAGAAAAGTTGTAAAATCTGACATACCAAGGAATGCAGACTCAAGAGACACTAGCTGTCTCCTGGTCCAATTGCTGAGAAGGGCAGTTTGGCAAAAACTAGTAAAATTGAAGAGGACTGCCAGCACTGGGGAGGCTGACGTAGGAAGATTGTTGAGTTTGAGACCAGCCTGGGCTACAAAATGAGCTCTAGCCCAGCCTGAACTGCATAGTGACACCCTGTCTCAAAACATAAGCTGCCGATCTCCAACTCAGGACAGCTTCTAGAGCCCCAGTAAGCAGGTGACCTCGGCCCAGAACTCAGTTACCCCACCAAGAAATGGACAGCAATGTGGCCTCCAGGTCCCCTGCCTTCTACCAGGGCTGAGCAAGGCCCTGGCGGTGCTCAGAGGGGTCACCAGCTGGGTTCCTGGGCCAGCGGACCAGCCACAGCTAGCCCCTTCCCTGCTGGGCCCTGCTTCTCGGAGGACAGGATGTACCCTGAGGGGGCACCTGAGCCAAGTGGAGCTAGAGTCCTGAGCAGGGTCCACTCAGTCCTGAGGTCACAGGTGTCACTTGGGCTTCTGCTGCTTCTCTCTGGCACCAAACCTCTCGCAATCCCCACGCACTGGCACCAGGAGGAATAGGACGAATCCTCCCCCGAGGGATCTGGACCCCATCCCACAGGAGCCAGTGCCACCCAGCTGAAGAGGCAGTGGAGCCCTCCGAACACCCTCTCCCCACTGTTTCTGGGCTCACAGGAACCCCGTGTAGGACTGGGATAGAAAGTGACAGACTGCCATGTATCTCTAGGTCAGGTGAGGCAAACTTACCGTTTGCTGGCACTTGGGTGGGGACCAGGGTGGGGTGGGCAGGTCTAGGGGACTCCAAGAGGACGAGTTAGGACCAAGGCCCTGCACACACTCCCCCGGAGCCAGAACACCTTCACAGGGTGCCAGGCCACTGCCTGGTGCAAGGACAAGGAGCAAAGCTGCCGGGGGCCTCAGGCACCTCCTTAGCCAGGAAACACGCCTGCCCAAGGGAGCCCGCAGCTGGGAGCAATTGGGACCTAAACTGGAGCCCTGCTCGGCCACCCCCACACCAGCTCCCAGGTGCAGGCCAAGGCGCAGGCACCTGGCACCGCTCTCCTGCGCATTGGCTGCAGGTTCCTCCATGTCCCCCGTATGCTGGCTTCACAGGCTCATGGTGGCTCTTCCTCCAGAGACCTACAGAGTCACCAGTGCCAGCAGTTTCCTTCCTGCCTTGCCAGGGGCTTCCCCACCTCTGAGCTCTGCTGCAGTTTTCTCTCCCAGCTGCTTCACTTGTGGCTTCAGCCCAAAGCCAGACCCCTGGGCTCAGGGCCAGCACCCTGGACCACTGAACATTAAACTTGGGGTGCTGCTGCATGCCTGTTCTCCCAGCATTCTAGGAGGCTGAAGTAGGAGGATCAACAGCTGAAGCCTGACCCAAGCAACTCATAACACCACTACAAAAAGAAAAAGCCCGAGCAAGGATGCAGTTTAGCATGAAGACCTTGGATTCAGCCCCTCCTGCAGTTAAAAGTGAAGGCCTTTCAAGTCTCCACCTTCCTCCCTGGGTCTCATGGCCCTCGACAGCCTGGCTCCTGCCCATGCCCAGCCCAGGCCCATCATTCCCATCTGCCCCTGGGAGGCCTGGCCTGGGCCCCTGCTGGTCACGGTCCAGACGCCATCGAGGCTGGCAGGGCGCAGGTCCTTGCCCTCCTAAGTTGCCTTCTCGGGCAGCCCTGCCTCCCGGGCCCAGCCTTGTGGCCAGGGCGCCGACCTGTACACAGTGCACTAGCAGGGCCTGCAGACGAAAGATCCGGTTTGGGTCAGGACAGGTACACTTTATTGCGAGTCAGCTTCCCCCAGTGACTGAAGCCCACATACCACACCCACCTGCCCTTTGCAGAGCAGCCCCAAAACCCAGGAGCACAACTTCTGGAGACCAGGCCCCCAGCCCCACTGCTCACCCTCTTACATTGGGACAGCAAGGCCCTGCTGACCAGTACAGGGAGGTAGCAGAGCTAAAGACGGGTGAGGCCCTCTGTCACAGGTGGAAAAGGTTCACGCTCCTCTCCCTGAGATGCCCTCCCCAGCAGCTTCGCCTGGGTGGCCACAGACCACAAGAGCCCCTGAGCCCAGCCTGAGGGGGCCAACGTCAGTGCCCAAGGGCTTGGCAGACACGAGGGTTAAGGCCACTGTGGCTCGGCCCCTTTCCTACAGTCCAAGGCTGGCAGGGGGCGCCAGTCCCCTCAGAGGAGCTCAGCTCCGGTAGCTCCGGAGCACGTGCCCGGCAATCACCAGCCTCTGGATCTCACTGGTGCCCTCGTAGATCTCAGTGATGCGAGCATCCCGGTAGTGCCGCTCAGCTGGCATCTCTGCCACGTAACCCATGCCGCCCAGGATCTGAATCGTCTAAAATGGAAAGCAGGGGCTCAGGGGCACAAGACTGCACGAACACGAGGAACGACTGCACACAGTCAGCCACGCGAAGGCTCAGCCAGGGCTGGGGCCGCACCCACACAGGGCAGATGCCTACCTGGTGGCTGATGGCAGTGGCAGCCTCGGATGCAGCGAGCTTGGCCATGGCCGACTCCTAACCCACAGGGATGGCAGTCAGCAACTTCACTCTGGGGAGCCCCAGCTCCTGCCCTCAGCAGGGATGGGCCTGCGAGGGGCCTCGCCCTGGCAAGGTAAACACACAAGCCCACCTCTGCCCAGCCAGACCCCTCCCGCAGGGTCCCCTCCCGCCCCAGGCACCTTGGTGAAGGGCTTCTTATTGTCCTTCAGCATGGCAGCACGCCAGGTCAGCAGCCGGGCACTCTCCAGAGCCAGGGCCATGTCCGCCAGCTTGAACTGCAACAGCCCAGCCCCACTGTGAGCAGATGCCCGCCCCACTCCTGGGCGGGTCAGAAAGAAAGGGGCCAGAAGGGCAAAGGCGAAGCCTCCCTCCCTGGCATCTAGGCCCAGTTCCTGACCGATGGTCCCTGCTTACCTGGATGCTTTGGAGCTTCGTGAGGGGCGCCCCAAAAGCCTTGCGGTTCTCAGCGTAGCTTACAGCACAATCCAGGGCAGCCTGGGCAATGCCCAGGGCCTGGGAGGCGACGCCAATGCGGCCCATGTCCAGAGTTTGCTGTGGGGACCGCTCGGTCAGTGACTATGGGCTGGGGTACAGGGCCTGGCCCCAAGGTGCTGCCCCCGGCTGGGCTCACCATGGCTATCTTGAAGCCCATCCCTGGCTCCCCCAACAGGTTCTCTTTGGGGATGCGACAGTCTTCAAAAATGAGGTTGGCCGTGGATGAGGCCCGGATGCCCAGCTTATCCTCCTTCTTCCCCAGCGTTAGTCCGGGTGTTGGCATGGGAACCAGGAAGGCACTGATGCCCTGAAAGCCACAGGATGCCAAGCGACTTGCTTGGTGGCTGCCCACCCTGATTCCAACAGTCCAGACACAAGCTCCAAGGCCCTCCCTGGGCTCTCTCAGCCGGGCCAGGCCCATCCCCTGCTGGCTTCAGGGATGGTGCAGCACATGGGGGGCGGGAGGGAGGGCAGGAAGGGCCCTGCAGGGCAGTCCCATCAGGACCGGATGGTCAGCCTGGCCTCCCCACCCCACCTTGTTCTTCAGGGATCTGTCCGTGCTGGCAAAGACCACAGTGGCTGAGGCCTCCCAGGCATTGGTGATCCAGGCCTTGGTGCCATTCAGGATCCACGAGTCCCCGTCCTCCCGGGCTATGGTGGATGCAGCTCCAGCGTCACTGCCATTCCCTGCCCCACACACAAACTCAGGACCCAGCACTGGGGGCCCAGCCCCACCTTGCGACTGGGCTCCCAAGCCAGGGTGCAGCTGCAGCAGTCGCAAACCCGCCAAACTGGTCCAAGAGGACACTGGGTCCTGTGCAGTAGCTAAAAGGACCCTTGCCCATACCCCAGGCAGAGCCGTAATGTTCTCTGTGAAAGATCCAGGCAGCCACAGTTTGGCCCAGAGGTCCACATCAGAGCCCCTCCTCTTGTTCTGACCAGTAACAGCCCCTCAGCTCCCATCTAGGCCTATCACCCTGACTCAGGGACAGACACCCCAGGGCACCAGTACCTGGTTCACTGAGGGCAAAGCAGCCAATTTTGTCGCCACTGGTGAAAGGGGTAATCCACTGCCGCTTCTGCTCTGGGGAGCCAAACTTCAGGATGGGGCCCAGGTAAAGAGACTGGGAGGAGAGAGGGTGGCAGTTGGAGGCCGCCTCAAGGCCGGCTCTCTAAGTGCTCGCTTGCAAGCTCAAGGGCCTGAGTTCAATCCCTGGTTCCACCAAAAAGAAAGAAAAAAAGAAACTTGGCCGGTTCACCCACGGGACCCAGGCCAGAGATTGCAGAGTATGTCCTGGGGACCTAGGAAGCTCACTTTTTTTTTTTTTGAGGAACCAGGGATTGAACTCAGGCCCTTGAGCTTGCCAGGCAAGTGCTTATTACAGTAAGCCATCTCCCCAGCCCCCAACTCACGTTGTTAACACTCATGATGATGCCAGTGGACGCGCAACCTCGGCTGATCTCCTCTATGGCAATGGAATAGGCCAGGTAGTCGAGGCCAGCCCCGCTGAACTCCTCCGGCACGTCCATGGCCAGCAGCCCGAGCTCGCCCATCCTCTTCACCTGGTGAGGGAGGGAAGGAGGTCACAGCCAGGGCATTGCTGGGCTGGTGCCCACCCTCGCGGGCCCCAGCCCCTCCAGCCCTGACCCAGCACCTGCAGACACTCAGGACGTGTACCTCCTGCACCCTGAGCCCCAGCCCAAAAGCTGAAGTGACAGCCCAGCTGTTCAAACCATCCTGTCGCCACGCCATCCCCTGGGTCGTTCAGCTCTCTGCCCATGGCCACACCAGTGGGCAGAGAAGGCACAGGAAGCCTTCAGGGGACTGAGAGGCAAGGCACAGGGCAGCATGAACTGCACTGGCCTTAGGTCCCCTAGGCACACACATCTCCCCTGCACCACAGGGCTTTGCACACACTGCTTCCTCCCTTAGTAAGGCACTCGGTCCTTCTGACCTCAGTTCAAGCACTGCCTCCCTTGGTTGCCACCTCTGGTCACATTTAAGCAAATCCTTACATCACACTCTCTTAAATCACACACGTTTATAGTACTTAGGCAGGTGGAATTTCTTATTAAGATGCTCATTTTGACTAAGCTTTTCTTCCTATGTGACCATGAAGACAGATACGATGCATTTGCCCTCACTGTCACATGTCTGATGCCAGTGAAAAAGTGAATGGATAAGAGCTTGAGAAGGCAGGGTGTGTGTGTGTGTGTGTGTGTGTGTGTGTGTGTGTGTGTGTGTGTGTGTGTGTGTGTGTGTGAATGGATAAGAGCTTGAGAGGGCAGGGTGTGTGTGTGTGTGTGTGTGTTACGTGGAATGGGACCCAGGCTCTCAAGCAGACAAATGCTCTCCCACTGGGCTGGGGAGATAGCTCAGTAGAATAACCACTGGCAAGCATAAGGGCCCGAGTTCAATCCCCAGTTCCGCAAAAAAAAAACAAAAACAAAAACAAAAAAAATGATAGGCCAGTGTGCACCGTACCTCCGGCTTTCTGCGTAACATCTCATTTGAGTCTATAGAAAGTTCTCTGAGAAGAATGTTCCACGCTAACTTCATGGGACAGCTGGGGCTCAGATGGGTTAAGCAATCTGCCACAGAGCATACAAAGTGGGACGAAACCTGGCAGCAAACACAACCTTAAGCAGCTCTGCCCATGCTGACCTACAACAAGTCCTCCACCCTCGTCAGCCTGCTTTCCACCTGAGAAATACGGAGCACAGCAGAACCTAACCTATGGTCAGGGAAGAGGCAACTGAAACCTACTGTCTGCGGGGAACAGGTATGGAGAGGATGCCGCTTTTTTGTGTGTACACTGGGGCCTGAACCCCAGGGCCTTCTCACTGAGCCATATCCCTGGTCCTTTCTTTGTTCTGAGACAAGGTCTCCCTTGGTCATTAAATTGTCTGGGCTAGGCTCAAACTTATGATCCTCTTTGGCCTTCCCTTCCCGAGTGCTGGGATGAGGGGCAGGTGCCACCACACCTGGCTTATTAGCCCCTGTCTCTATGGTTGTCCTGCAGAACAGAGGGGAACCAAAGCCCAAGGGGCTCACAGCCCTTTAAGAAAAAAACACTATAGCCTTTGCACAGAACCTACACATGTCCTCCCGTGCACTTTCTTTTATTCATTTCTGTATTTGCTTGTGTATTTCTGTGGTGTTAGAGACAGCCCAGGCCCTGTGCAAGCTGGGCGCACACTATGCCACCGAGATCCACCAGCCACATCCTTCTGTGGGCATGGAGTCCTAGCCACGTGACTTCTAATACCCAATACCACGTACGCATGCAGGAAATAATGACAAGGCGCCCAGGTTCAGATGCAATTATTTCCCCCGAATGTGTTCAATCCTTGGATGGCTGGAACCGCATACAAAACCTGTGGCCATGGAGGGCTGCTGTAAGGACAGTACTGACCTCGCCACTGTGACATGAGGGAATGGAAATCTATAATCAGAGTTACTTTTGGATTATAAAAATTTCACACAGCCCTCCCATAAATAGTCAACCTCAGGCTGCATGATGATGGTCACCAACTGGCAAGTCCTTCTGACTGGGACACAAGCTGCTGCAGTTCTGTGACAACCTGCATCCCCAGAGGAAATCACTCAATGTTGCTGAATGTCCCTGTGGGAAGCCACTGCAGGTGACTTTGGGGGGGGCATGCTGCAACAGCCAGAGGCATGAGTTCACCTGCTGGCTCAGCGCTGCCAGCCCTGGGGTGCCCCCACACCCTGCAGTCCAAAGGGGACACACACAGGGGAGCAAGCAACTGGGGAGAGTCTCAGTCTGGGTCCTTTGCTCTTGGGGTGCTGGAAATGAACATGAAAGGAACCTGCTCCAGCCTCCTCCTAGTGAGGGCTGCATGTGCCAGGCCCTGGGCTCTATCCTCAGTCCCACAAACATAAATATATAAATAAAATCAAAGAGGGCACTAGTTTATTGAAAGAATAGTTAATACTTAGTTTTTGTCCTTTTTATTATTTTTGTCCAATTTTGCATCTTATGTCTGTTAATCTGAACAACTGTTTTGAAGATAACAATATGCAAATAACAACCATTATTGGTTTCCTATAAACTGTTTTGAAATTTTATATAGTTTTAATGTTTTTGGTTGTGTTTTATTCTTTGACTTTTTATTTATTTATTTTCTTTGGTGGAACCAGGGATTGAACTCAGACCCTTATGCTTGCCAGGGAAACGCTCATTCTACTGAGCCATCTCCCCGGCCTGTGTTTTATTTTTTAAAAAACAACAACACAAGAGCGCTCGGCTCTCGGGCTTCTGGCTCTGGGAATGTGAGCTCCTCTTCCCATGTGTGACTTTGTGTCCTCATCAGGAGCCAAGCAAATGCCACCAGCTCTGGGATCTTAAGCCCTCAGAAGTATGAGCTACATAAACCTTTTATTTATTTTTTAATTTTTTATTTGGTACTGGTACTTTATTTTATTCATTTCTGCATTTGCTTGTTTTCAGCCTCCCCAGCGCTGGGATTATAGTTGTGCTCCACCACGCCCGGTGTCAGTGGCTGGCTCAGTACAGCCCAGGGACAGGGCTGATGTGGCCTGCGATGCCAGGGATTGAACCCTGGTCCCTGTGCTTGCCTAAGCAGGTGCTTAGTCTGCTGAGCTACCTCATCAGCCCTAACCTTTTTTTCTTAACAGAAAGAAAGGAAAACAATACCTCATAACAATACTTTTAGTCACTTCTAAAAGTTTCTGAGGGGGGCTGGGGAGATGGCTCAGTAGAATAAGTGCTTGCCTGGCAAGTTCAAGGGCCTGAGTTCAATCCCTGGTTCTGCAAAAAAAAAAAAAAAAAAAAGACTATAAAATAAATAAAATAAAAAAATAATAATAAAATTGCCTTAAAAACATAAATAAATAGGGCTGGCCAAATAGCTCAGCTGATTAAAGCACCTGCTTAGGCAGATGCAGGGGCTGGCAACTCGATCCCCTGGCCTGCCTTGCTGGCCCTGCCCCTCCAGCTCGCTGAGATGGCTATCAAGACTGGATGCGGTGGCCTGTGTCTATAATCCCAGAACTTGGGAGGCCATAAACAGGAGAATCACTACAAATCTGATCTGTGCAGTGAGACCCTGTACACCCTGTCCTAAAATACTAAAATAATAAATAAATACAATTTCCTAAACCAGAGGTGTAGCTCAGTGGTACAGTGACTGTGTGGCAAGTGTGAGGCCCTCAGTTTGATTCCTGATACAAAAAAAATTAATTAATTAAATTTAATTTCCTGCTGGACATGTTTGTGATCACCTATAATGCCAGCACTTGGGAGGCAAAGGCAGGATGATCTTCTTGAGTTTGAGGCCAGCCTGGGCTACATGGTGAGTTCAAGGCCAGCCTGAATTGCACAACAAGACTATCTCAAAAAATTTTTTTAATTAAAGTAAATTCCTTCAGGGCCCACCATTGAAGAGGTTGATTAAGACAACCTTAAATGTAAATACAGCATTCTTCCACAAGTGCTTATTCTACTGAGCGATCTCCCCAGCCTCATAAGAGACATTTTATATGCAAATCACAGAAATAGTTACGCACACAGTAAGGTTTCTTTATAGACAATTATTTAGATTTGAAATGAAAAAAATCCTTTCATTTGTGACTATGTAGATGGACCAGGAATCAGTCAGTGAGCCGTAGGTAACTTGACTGCACCTGTAGCTATCATCAAAAGCTGTAGGCCTGTGAGACAGGCCGCCCTGGCGAGGCCACTGTAGCCACGAGGGGGACCTGAGAGATGCTCATGAAAGGACACCACAGTGCTTGTGTACAGTACAGGGAACTTGCAGATCCCGCCTGGCTGCACTGATGGCTACAGTGTCCCTCACACAGTTTTAATTTACTGCAAGAGTTGTGTTCATTTTTCTCTCCACCTATCCAAAAAGTAAATGTTTGAAGTGATAGATGTGCTAACTAGAAAACTGGCGGTAATTCGTTTATAATGTAAGCATATAGCAAAACTTCAAACTGCACACATAATAATTTAATAACGTTGTGCTAAATAAAAATTTATTAAGAAAAAAAAAAAGAACTGATTAGTACCTGTGGTGACACACATGCCAGTCACCATGATCTGATCATTACACATTGTATACAGGTGTTGAAATAGTTGGGGGGGGTTTGGTACCAGGAATTGAATTCAGCACCCTGCATTTGCCAGGCAGATGCTTGTAATGCTGAGCTATATCCCTGGCCCCCTTGTATATAATGAAATGCTACACTGCACCCCAGAAATATGTAATACATATATACATAAATATATGTATTATATTTATATATATATATATATATAGTATATATATAGAGAGAAAGAGAGAGCATATATATATATATATATATATATTTTTTTTTTTTTTTTTTTTTTTTCTTCTTCCAAAAAAAACACATGTAACAATGTAACTGGTACAGCCAGCAAAGTCTGAATTCTGAATGGAATACTCCCAAGGGCTTGGGAGATAGCTCAGTGGAGTAAGCGCTTCCCTGGAATACTCCCAGAACCCAGAAAGATAGACTCTGTAAAAATTAAAGGAGGTAGCAAGCACAAGGCAATTCCAGGGTGGCATTAACAAATCCGTGACAAGCCAAGTGTGGGGGCACATGCCTGTAATTCCAGGCATGTGGCTGAGGCAGGAGAATTGCTGTGAGTTTGAGACCAGCCTGGGCTACACAGTGAGTTCAAGGCCAGCCTGAACTACACAGCCAGGCCTTGTCTCAAAAAAAAAAAAAAAAAAAAAAAAAAAGTTATTCAATAAAAATTCACTAAGTAAATGAGAAGAAAGAGATTCACTTTATACACATAAGAATACTTTTCAAAGTTACAAAGTCTGAAACTGGTTGGAGACACCATTCTGTTTGTTATTTACCTTTGTGACAAAGTGACACTATAAAGTCATAACTATTCTTTTATTTGTTAGTTTGGACATAAAAAGACTAAAGGTCAGTTGAAGTTACAAAACCAGCCATGTAAAATAGAAACTGGCACCTGCCTTCCACCAAATTCTTGGCCTACCCACCCAAAAGTTCCTCCCTTTGGCCCTTCTCTTGTAAACCCTACTTTACTGGGGAACCAAAACTGCTTGAGGAAACACACACAGCATGAATGAAAAACATCAAAACTTCATCAGGAAAACATTAGCTGTAGGCCAGGCGGTGGCTCAGGAGAGTGCTCGGGCTCCCTAACTCCCAACTTCAGCCACTCCAGGGGAACCGAACCTCCAGGGGCTGGGGTGCAGCTCTGTGGAAGAGCAGCAGCTCCCTAGCGTGTCTGAGGCCTGGGTTTCATCTATACCACTGCGAAGAAAGGAAGGGAGGGAGGGGCAGAGGAAAGAAGGGAGGGTGAGGACAGGGAAAGCAGGAAAGAGGGAAAGAAAGAAACTAATTTCAGCACTCTGGGAGGCTGGGGCTAGAGGACGGAAAGTTCAAGTGCTTCTGGGCAACTCAGCAAGACCATCCCAAAACAAAAAATGAAAAGGGCTGGAGATGTAGCTCAGTGTAGAGCACCCTGGGTTCAATCCCCCGCACCACTAAAAAAAAAAAGAAACTAATCTCTGGCTGCAGTTTCCTCTTCTGAAAAGTGGAGATAACTAACTACCTTACCGTGCTGTCCTGAGGACTCAAGGAGTCCAATGTATGTATTTTGCCCTGAACCATAAAGATTCCAATTGGTAGCCACCGATCCTCGATCGCTATTATGACTAGGGGTTTTCTTTTTTTTTTTTTGTCTTTTTGAGACAGGGTCTCACTGTGCAGTTCAGGCTGGCCTTAAGCTCACTTTGTAGCTCAGGCTGGTCTCGAACTCACAACAATCCTCCTGCCTCAG
>PVKA01012345.1:0-58116 GCA_004027165.1 Ctenomys sociabilis
TTGATACGAACTACTAAGTTCTTTATTTCAAATTTCCTTTTGCTTCTTTTTCATAGTCTTCACTCTTTACTGAAATTTTAATTGATATCTTTATTTTCCTAATTTCATTAAATTCTTTCTCTCTTGAATCTCATTAGGTTTCTTTGGTAGTTATTCCTTTGAGGTTTGTATCAGGCTTTTTTTCATCGGCATCATTTGCTTTGGGATCTGACCCTCTGGAGGCACCACATCACCTTGTCTTTGTTTGTTTTGCTTGTTTTAGTTTTGTGTATTCTGTTTTTTTCTTGAGTTCTCCTAACTAGGCTCCAAGCCTTTGGTAAGTGGCATTGTCCTGCAGCTAGGGCTGCTGGCATGATCAAGCGTGGGTCTGCGGCAACACATCTGATCACCCTTTCCAAGACAGGAAATCGCTCCAGCTGGAGTGGATATGGTTGCTTACTTTCATTTCACTCTCTGTGCCACCACCCCAGATCTGTGTCCTTAGAAGCTCCTATCTCTCCCTTGGCTGCCGGCCTCAAAGTAACACTATTTGTTTATTCCTCTGGTTCTTGTGGAAGAGGTAAGCACCGGAACACTCTATTGGGTCGTCCTAACACTCTACCCATGAAAGTTTTTCTTTTGAACTAAAAGATATTTACTTTGTCTCTTGTTGCTGACACCTTTGATATCATATCCTAAAAAGCTTTCTGAAAAATATCTGTTTAAATAATTCATTCACAACTAAAGGGAAAAGAAAAGGTAATCTATTAAGATACTGAAGGCTAAAAGAATACTTCATAATTTCTCTACTCATTCTTGAGAACTTGCTAAAATATCTTCCAATTTGTAATATTTTCCCCCAAATATGTATTTGTTATTATTGTATCTTAACAAGTATGAGAAACATGCAGAATCCTAAAAAGATTTCATTAGAATATCCATAAGTTTTATCACCCAGAGAGACAGGAAAAATATGGGAAAATAAAATTTAATCAGTAAATAAAGAAAATAATGTTTTAGCAGTTAATTATATCTTCATTTGGAAGATTATAAAATGGTATCTTCCCCAATCAGCTGAGACAATTAAATGAAAATGTAACTTGAGCCCAAGCTATAAAGGTTGGAAACAAACTCCATCTACTTGAAGTCTTATGTCCATTGCAATGATTGAAAGTGTGTCTTAAACCATGTTTAAGATTAAAATAATCACTCTATACATGTGATGCCCTAGATCCACATCTGAAATGACAAATGTATCCCTTTACTGAGTGTCTTTCCAAATCCAGGATGGTTTAGAATTAATTATAAAGATGATGAAGTATTAATACTTTGGTGTCAAGTTCAGGAGTAGGTTTTTAATCACTGGGACAATCTGTGTATATTCAGTGTTTAAAATGTTTGTAATGATTTAGAATTGGCATATTAGAGACTCCCACAGATTAGCCTTGTGATTCCAATTTAAAAGAGGTAATTGACTTGTGATTTCAACTTGAAGGTTCAAGATTTTTTACTAAGCTTCTAAACAGAATTAGAAGATTTAAGAGAACTAGATTTACTATATTATAAATTTAATAATTTATTATGCATAAATGACTTATTTAAATTCCCAAGGTAGTTTTGCTCATTAGAAACATGGATTTCTCTGGTCAAGTACTTGAAGCTCTTAAAAAGAAAATTGAATACATTACAATTTAAAATGACCCTAGTTGTAAATGAGACTCACTGTTTAAAAAACTGTTAAGTTCATCAGACATATAACCAACCAAATATCCCTCAAAATTTACAATATTTCTTAAAAATGTAAAACTGTAACAATTACAATACCTATAAATTAAACTTCAATATTTGGAAAAATCTATGGGATTTTTACTCTAAAAATCCCAAAAGTAATTTAAATTATAGGTAATTTTCAATGTACAAAGAAGTTTGTAAATAGAATTTGAGATTCCAAATTTTTATAGCAGTTGCTAACATATAATCGTGCTTGTAATCAGACTAATGGCCGTGGTAACACCTCATTGATGTTTTGGCTTTGATTACATTATGTAAAGAGAATCTGAACTCTGCACAACAAACTTTAGGTCTGAAAACTGAAGATAATTCTGGCTGTAGGTTCTATTTCCATTTTATGCATACACACACACACACACACACACACACACACACACACGAAAAAAAAAAAAAACTCACAGGAAAAGAAATTGTCAAAGTCCTTAGACAAGCGACATATTTGAGTCCCCCATAACTTCTTCTGATCATCTTCTACACAGATTAGCAGTCGTGAGGAGCCCATATGTCATCCTGTGCATTTAACTGGCTCTATGGAGGAGTAGTTCCCGGACAAGAGAAATGAAATTAGCGAGCAAAGGTCAACCCAAGATAGAAAGGGTGTAGCAATTGCACATGAATTAAGTAAAGGCTTAACTTTTTTTTTGTACGTAAATGCAAAAGGCAGTCTCATTCCAAGCAATTAAAAAAAAAAAAGCAGAAGAAAAACAAAAAACAAACAGCTTTAGAATAAGGTATTGTTCCCAAAGTTCTGCTAATGGAGAAAAGTAATTGCTGCAATGAATGTGTCTCTGAAACGCTGGTGCCTAAGTCTCCGTGGAAAGACAAGGACTTGACGTTCACAACGCTGAACTCAACACCCTTTTAATCTGCTTGCACACGACTTTGTGGATTTAAAATGGAAAACCTTTGGGATTTTAAAGACTTCAGGAGTGAACAAATGGCATATTTCTCTAGTGGAAAATAAAGCAAGCAGATGGCTTAAAAGCATGACTTTGGAATCAGATAGCTTGGGTGAAAATCTTAGTTCAGCCACCTATTAAAACGACAACCTTGGGCAAGTCACTTGCCCTTTTGAAGAAAGTTCAATTATAAAGGAGAGCTGTAAGAAGATATGGTAATAACTATCTCTTAGGGTTGGAAAGTATGAAGAGCTCAGTGCTATAACCAACATATCAGCACCAGAGTAAGTTACAGTTGTATTATTTGGTTCTTAGAAAGAGGACATTTCTGTAAATAACTGGAGTCCCCAGTAGCATGGCTGCAGATTTTTCTTTTCTGTCTTTAGCCTCTGGCCGAGAAATATACACCACTCTTTCATATTATATTCATGTTTTTCATACTGCTTAAAGCAAATTGTCTCTAAAAGAACCAAGAATGATACACAGTCATCTGTTTAAAATTTTGAAGAAGGGACAGGAAGGCAAAAGGCTTTTATTAAAATATCACTGGATTTGAAATAACATTCTTCTCATTGAATGGTCATAAATTCAGAAATCTAAAGAAAGCCATTTTGCACAGCTGTGAGCATCTAGTGATCACAAAACAAAATCTGACTTTTAAAAACGCCATTGTTACATGAAGCAACTATAAAACTATTTAGATTTGTGATAATTGGGAAAGATGAGACATGAACACACTGTGCTTCTAATTGGTCTTTCAGTAATTCACTGTTATTTAGAATAATTCTCACACACTGATTACATCAACCACTTTAAAGTCTTCACAAAATTACTGTGTTCATTCTTTAGTAATGTCACATAAACTTGGAAGCCATGGACATGGCTTCAACATGGATCTGTGTCCTTTAAGACCTTTGAACCCACCCAAGAAAGTTAAAGCTTCTGGAAAAAGCCCTCATGGAAAAAAAAAAAAAAAAAAAAAAAAAATATATATATATATATATATATATATAATGAAGTAAATACCTGTAAATAAATATTTGTTACAAACAGAAACCGACTCAGAAGTTTTTGTAGTGGCAATGACATTTTTCAAAACAATGTGTTTCCTATGGTTTCAGGAAGCCCAATTTTTACTAAACTGATAAGGACCTAAGATTTCATTTTTAATTAATTGAGGAATATTTTAAATAAAGAAATTAATATTTCATTTTTTAATCAGAATAAGGGAGGGTAGGACTATCATGAATTAAGGAATTTCATACAGATATGGACCAGCTGTTCCTTAATCTCCACTGGGAGAAAAAAATTAAATTAGGAAAGAAAGCCCTCAAATGCACAGAAGGATGTTTTTAGATGGTAAGGATGACTAAGGAAGGTTATGGAGCCTCTGTGCTTTGAGGTCTTTCAAAGGACAACCCATAGCTACCTGGGTGAACAGGTCCTTCTGTCCCAGACACCAAGCCAAACCCCAATTAATCTAAATATTCCAGTTTTGACAGATACACTCTTGGGATTTTATGACAGGAAGCTGAAATTTAGAGTTGAGGAATGCACCTTTGATTGTTAAGCACTGAGATATCTGCCCCAATTAGCCTGACCCAGGGAGTGGACTTTGATCTCAAAGTGGTTGAATCCTGAAAACACTGTCATTGTCTCTTAAAAAAAAAAAAAGAAAGAAAGAACTGGAGACAGATTTTAATAGCATAATTAATGTGAAAGCGTCTTTGAGAGATTTCACGGCGCAACCCACCACGCATCTGAGGAAGAATACTTCATCACACCCAGCAACTGGGAAGGTTTCTGGTTATATTCTTACTTACCTAGTTTTTTAAAAAAGTCTTAAAACTAACTATGACATACTAAAGGGATCAAAAATTGGAGTACTTAAGAGGATTTATTTAAATCTCCGAAATAACAGCTTGAAAACAAATCCTGTTAAACGCTCCATTTCCCTATTCTTGTCAAATTTTTTTTACTTGGTCCTTTCCTTTTTATTAAACTCTATAATGGTCCATTATGTTGCAATGTAATGTGCATGGCAGTTAGCAACCACCTGTAACTACCAGCACTTCCGAAAGCATTTAGAAAGCCAAGCCTCAAGATTTGCCAATGTGGTAAAGCTGGATTATGAAGATATGCATCAGAGAAAAGAAACTGAGAGGGTTTCTTTTTAATACTATAAACATACATTCTCTTATTCTGAGCATTTACTCTATTAGCAACACCTGCAAGAATCATTTGCTCTATGAGCAGGTGCCAAAATGAAATATACATGGCAAAATCCAATGGATGCTCCTTGGGTCCAGAAACTGGGCATGGGGGGCCAGGGAGATAAGCACTTCCCTGGCAAGTGCAAGGGCCTGAGTTCAATCCCTGGTTCAGCCAAGAAAAGAAAAGAAACTGGCAAGGATGGTCAGTAAGCTTTCTTATTTGCAAGAAGACTCAAAGAATCAAAAAAGCCTTAGAAATACTGATGCTGACACCAACTACAAAAACTTAGATCTCTATAGTGATAGAGATAGAGGTATCCCACAGACTCTAGGCAAGTGAATGTACAGACATTATGATGGCATAAAGTAGGGTGAAGGATACTACGGCAGGATACTTGGGGTCTATTGGGGAAACTAGTCATCCTGAGAAGATGGTGGCCCAACATTTGACATGGAGACACAGTTGTCATGTGCCAGGACATCAGGTTGGCAGCACTCTGGATAACTTAAAAGAATATGGTTTCTAATAAGATTAAGTCATCAGGCAGAGTCAAGGCACTGGTGATGAGAAAGGGACAAAGCAGGAGAGAGGAGAGGACAGGATTTGACCATGTCCATGCAAAGACCTCTAGAGCAGGTCCTAAGCCACAGCAAGTGGTATTGGCACACATTCTTAGCTACTTAGGACCTTCATGACCTTTGCAACAGAACACAAATAGCCACACGAGTTACAAAAAGATCTGCTGCATCTAAGAACTTGATAGATAACCCAGGGTGCTTCTTTAATTAATAGGAATGGTTTAAGGGATGTAGAATTCATCGATTTCACTGATGGGTGCAAAGCCAGAAACTACTGTTTTCCACCATGGTTGTGATCCTGTAGTTGCAGATCAGCACTAGTTCTTTTTCTTCTTATTCAATTCATGAAACCATTTCACATAGAGGAATCTAACAAGAGATAAGCCACTTTTTTTTCCAATCATTCTTACAAATGTAAAAGGCTTTCTCCCACCTTCCACCACTTGATTCATTGTATGGAAGGAGGCAGATGTCCTAAAACAGTTACTGTGCACGACTAAACTTACCTCATTGTTTTTCCTGGACTTCTTTATAAAATGAAGAGGACGGCTACTATCTCTGAAATAGGTTCAGCAAAGGTTTGGAGAGGCTATGTTTAGAATAGGAGATTTCCTGTTCTTGTTAGCATAGGGGGGTCCCCTAAAAATCTGAGACAAAAAATTTGATTCAACAATCTGTGACACCCAGAGAATGCATTAGTACAGGAATGCACTAAAGCACAGAGGAGCAAGAAAGGTTGCTATTCTGAGTCTTCCTCAAGACAATATCACTGCCCAACTGGTCATCTTTCTGTTGCTGGGACAAGATATCTGATGTAGACAACATAAAAAGAGAATGGATTTTTATTATGATTTTTATGACCATTTAAATGGTTATGGTTTCAGAAGTTTTAGTCTATGGTCTCTAGTCCAAGAAAGAAATGCCATGATAAAGGGATATCAGAGAAGGCCTGTATACTTCACAGCAGCCATAAAGCAAAAAGAAGGAAGAGCCACAGAGGGGAAGGGACAAAGAACAAACAGACACCTTTGCAGGTGGCACCCCGCCTGACAAACTTCCTCCAAACAGGCTCAGCCACATAGCAGCACATTTACCTAGGAACCCATCAATGAATCCATTAATTGAGGTTTGTATCCCTATAATCCTATGTTCTATTAGGCCCAATTTTGAACATGTGACTCTTTTGGTAGACTTTTTAAAAATGTATTTTAGTACAGGGTCTCATTACACAGATTGGACTCAGTGATTCTCCTGTTTTCAGCCTCCCAAGTGCATGCACCACCATGCCAAGTCTCAGTCACCATCTCAGTGCACCCTAGGGGCAGGGCCGGCATGGCATGCCAGGGATTGAACCCTAGCCCCTGCACCTTCCTAAGCAGATACTTTATAGTCTAATGAGCTATCTGGCTGGCACCTTTGGTAGACATTTTTGAGCAAATCATAACAGCTACCATTTCTGCTGGTATAAAATATAGTAATATTTTTCCCTACAATAGACAATAAAAACAAAATCGAGGAAGACCAAGCAGTTTGCTCATATCACACATGTAGAATGCAGAATTAGTTACATTTATTTGAAGACAAAGTTCTAGCCTAGTTCTCTCTTGAACGTAACTGTGTGATTTGACATTCCTCCTGGATGTAACTTCACTAATAACTTAGATTTTCCATATAAAGTTATCTCTTATCTGATGAAATAAATATTGTTTTGACATGTCAACATTTTACAATGCTAAAAACTCAAATTCATGGTGTTAGCATCTCAATAGATGTTACTTGCTAAATTCTCTACATCTAAGAGATCAATCATTTTTAAATTAACACATCATATTCTTAATTCTCTAATTTGGTAAAAATGAGATGCCATCCCCTTATGATATAAACAGGATGGGATGGGAGTCAGTAGATGTGATAGTTCCATTGTAAATATCTACTACTTGAGATTGGTTCACACTGTACAACCTTGGTAAACAGAAGGCCAATTATAGGCCAATTAGGTAATGGATAAAAGTCATTAGAGAAACTAGATCCAGCCTATCTGGCTTTCTAGGCAAACATTCTTCAAGGGAAAAAAAAATCAATCTGATTCAGTCTGACCCTAAAGAAATTGCAATTCCATATATTCATTGTAAAATGTTCAAGACTACAGCATCACTCTAAATATTGGGGAAATGTAACATTTTGTCTGCAGTTATTCCTGAATAATGTACGTAGATCTGGCTATCATTTTATGGGCTAACTTTTAATTTCTTCCTGAGTATACAGACTAACTAAATGTCAAATGTCTCTTGGATGCAACCAGGAAAGTCCTATCTTCATCAACAAAAGCATTCAGTTGGGGGCTAAGGCTTTAAGGATTATATGGTCAAAGGTGCTAAATTGTTGCCTTTTTATGCCAAAATGAAGATAAAAATCCTTGAGTTTATATAACCTGAGAAATTCAGGTGTGAATGAGAAATAAGAAAGAAGTCTGACTCTTCTTCAAATGGACACTCCGAGAGTACTCAAGGATGGAAATAAAGTTACTCTTAAAGCACTGGAGTGAATATAATTTACTTAAATGGATGGGATCTGAGATCTATAAGGATTGCCAATACCCTAATTGAAAGAGTTAGCAGATCTAAATTGAATCAATCATTTCAAAGCAAAGAAAAAAAAGGGTCAGAGAAGAAATTCATAGGAAGTACTCATCAAACATGTTGGGGCATAGGATATTATGCCAGGAAAATATGCAGATGGATTTTGATGATTCCGTCTATTAATAAGCCTATCATAAGGCCATAAAATTAAACATCTGTATTACATAAATGTCCTTGCTCTGATTCTATGCTCATCAAGTAATAGTCTGACATCTTATGAAGATTTTCTGTAGGAAGAGACAAACTTCATGTGTCTAGCAAGTTGTTATGGCTTGCATCTCCCATCCCAGCAAAGCCACATGGGCTCAGACATGGCTTTTGGGAGTCTCTGGCTCACAGCATCGCAGTGTGATACTGTGATTAAGGGTATACCAGGGCTGGCCAAATAGCTCAGTAGATTAAAGTGCCTGCAAGCAGGCACAAGGGCCAGGGATTCAATCCTGGGCCTACCATGCTGGCCCCATCCCTGGGGTGCACTGAGACAGCAATTGAGACTGGGTGTGGTGGCACATGCCTCCCAGCACTTGGGAAGCTATAAACAGGAGAATCACTATGAGCCCGATCTAATAGGGAGACCCTGAACGCCCTGTAGACCCTTCCCTAAAATACAGAAAAAAGGGGGGGTATGCAATAACTAAATTGGTTTAGCATAGTTCTGGCTGTGGATGACAGAAAGTGAACCCTGGTTATGAGTAGCGCCACCCAAAAGACAGAAAAGCAAAAGAAGGTGGCTGGTGCTGCTGCTTTGCTGCTCTTCTGCTTTGACTGCCTCCTTCTTAATGTACTGGGCACTGATTCTCCTCTGCTGTGCTACCCAGCCTTAGACTCTGTACTGATACCTCTACACACCATGAGCCAAGATAAAACTCTCCTCCTTTAACTGGTAAGTGTTAGATATTTTGTCTCAGCAATAAGGAAAATAAGATACAAGTGTTCCATATTTTTATAAATTAATAAACTTCCCATTTGTATGTATAAATCCTATATTAACTCTGACTAATGTAATCAAAGGAGAATTTATTAAAAAGACAAACTATCAGAAGACCAGAAAGGCAAAAACCAAAGCAGCCCAAGATTAGAAACCAGGGGTGGATAATACAGCCTTGTCAGGTCATTTGAAGGCAGTCTGTTCTGCCATAAGCTAATTCTGAGTATTAGCAATTTCCTCCTTTTATTAATCAAAATTGTACTGTGCTGAAGAACAACACTCATCAGTATATATTGTAATTCTTGGGAATAATGTTAAAATGACCATCCCTTCTTCTCTTTGATGATTTTCAGATCTTTGAAGGCCACTAGCCTCGCACTTTATGTTCTTCTCCACTTTCAAAACATTTCCAGGATGGCCAGTGCTAGCTTGCTTTTCCAGTCTTTCCGCTAATGCCAAGATTGAAAGATAATAAATACTCTATCTATTTCCCTTATCTAATGATCTTAATTTGATTCTGTTATGATTAGATATGTTGTGTGACATTAAGAAATTCAGACACCATAATTTTATTTTACTATATCTTACGTGGGTCTTTGAAGTCTCCCAATTAAATTTTTAAACAGAAATTGTCACAAAGCTGCCCTTGTACCCCAGTCTACTTTCCCTAACTCACCTTATTAACAGAATGTTACACAGAACAATGTTTGAAGATAGACATTAAAAACTCATTACCAGATTAATTTTGATTAGTTTATCCAAAATATTTGGATATATATATATATAGAAACTATATATATATATAGTTTCTCAATTTGTTATGAAAGTACCTTGCTTTACTTAAAGGCTGTTGTGTCTCTTCAATTTAAACTGATTATGATACAGCTTGCAAAAGTCAAAATGAAACAACATATTCCTAAGATTTTCTAGTAAAATATCTCTGGTAGGGAAAGGATTAGATTAATAAGTCTGTTTTCAATGAGCCCTGACAGCCGTTTAATGGTCATCTTATAATCTGGCCTGGAATTGACACCAATTTCTAGAGATCATCTTGGGGCTTAGTGTCCTAGAGTCCCTATAGGACCCAGAAACCTAACTGCCCATGTCCCTGGCATGTTGTCTGGCCCTAGGGTCAATAAACAGCCAAGAAATAGCAGTTGAATGAGTGAATTTGTGGTTCAATAACTATTATTTTTCACATTTTTTAAAATTCCAAAATGGTTTTTGCCTGTTTCTGGTCTGATTCCTTCACAATATGTCAAGAAGTTATCTGCCCCATACATGGCAAAACAGGCAGAGGCAAGGTGTGCTGATTATATTCTCTCATGCATATATCACCATTGTAATGAACTATGGTATCTGCGAAGAAAAAAGGAACAGAACAAAAAGAATAAACATACATTATCAGTCATACCTTTTTCTCAGCAGTTGTTTGAAACACTAGCAAAAAGTATAAGAAGAGTGTAAGAAGAGTGAAGAGTTTTTGAAAATTTTGATTAGTATGTGGTTGTAATAAATAGCAAATATATTCACAGTGAAGATTTTAATAACCAATTTATGTAATTGACATAAATTAAACAGTAGGAAATAGTCATTATCAAACCAAAAATCACTGAAACAGAAAAGCAGAAGAAATTAACAAAATTGAGACAGAAACCAGAAAATTAGTGAAAGGAAATATCATTCCAGTCCTATAGTCATTAAAACTATCTTTCATTTTTATTTGGTACAGGCAATCTAACTCACTATCTCGTGCTTGTCAGACAGGCGCTGTGCCACTGAGCCATATCCCCAGTTTAAAACTATCTTAAATGGCAATCCCTTTTTAATACTAATATTAAAATAATATTAAACAGCTGAGGAGATAGTTCAGTGGTCTAAGCGCCTGCATGGCCAGCACAAGATCCAAAGTTCAATCTCTGGTACCACATGCCATACTGGCTCCAGAACCCTGGGCTCACCTTGGTGACCCTGGAATCTGGCATGGTGGCACATGCTTGTAATCCTAGCACGGGGGAGGCTGAGACAGAAGGATCACTATGAATCCAAGCTGTGAGACTTTGTACCAAATAAATAAATAACATAACATAACATAAAATTTAAGAAAAACATAAAATTTTAAAACTGAGTTGTAGATCAATGCAAATCACTTGCCTAGAGTGTAGAATAGAATAAATACTGTATATAACAAATAGAGGAACCTGATTTTTAAGATTTACATACCTTATTATTCTATGTACATTAAATCTAGAAATAGGAAGAATGAATCTAGTTGGTAAAATCAAAACAGTGATTACCTGTGGTGTTGGAGATGTCTACGAGAGAGGACATAGGAACTCTGGAATGAAGGAACATTCTATATTTTAAGTGAGCTCTTACTGCAGTATTCACATTCCTACACTGTACCAGGGTTACTTGGGCAACGTAGCTAGAATAGAATAAATACTGTATATAATGAATAATGGCTTTGATTTCTAAAAGAATAAATGGAGTAAGGCGTCCGTGAATACACATGTATGTGTACACACAAAGCTCAAGGGGAAGGCAGAAAGAGGAAGAATATGGAGAAACCAGAAAATAGGATGCTATGGCATGAAGGTGTCCTCCGAAATATTCAGAACAAAATTTAATCTTATTCGTGATGGAATTAAGAAGTGGAATCCCCGGCAAAGCGAGGTGTCCAGGAGGGCGCTGTTCTCAGGGATGCCTTGTCCTTTCTAAAAGTGCTGGCAGCGAGAACTTGCTGGGTTCGCCTCTGGAAGCCACAGCACCAAACTGCCTTCATGGAAGCAGAGCGCAGCGCTCCCTGACGCCAGACCCGCTGGAGCCTTGATCTTGGGCTTCCCAGCCTTCAGCTCTTGAGAGATGGGATTCTGTTCATAAATTGATCTGATTTTTGTCACAGCCATGCAAACAGACTAAGACATGGCAATAAGTCAGCGGAACTCTCTTGAGAAAGCCCTACTCCAAGGAAAATGGGAAAAGGAGGGCAGAAATGGAACACAGAGTGAGGATTTTCATAAAGCCTGCACGTGTTTCTGCATGGCTGTACCTTAGTAATGGCACAGAGAAGAAGGAACACATGGAAGATATAGAAGAGGGCGCGCGTGCACACACACACACACACACACAAACACACAAACACACACATGTGTCATCTTTGAGGTAAAAGAGGGAAATCTATCACCTAAGTGGAGGACTCAAGAAGTCCTTGAAGAACCATCCTAATTTTTAAAACACCTCAGACCAAGAGATGGGACACTAAAACATGTACTGCCTATATTCGGATGCAAAGCACCACTATTATTTACCGCTATCTCTTTTGCCTTTCTTTGATAACACAGGTGATACTCCATGGATGATTTCACGACAACTTCCCTTCCTTAGGCATGCAAAGAAATCCAACTTTGCAACTAAGGAGGGGTGATAATGTGAAAACATCATCCCAAAAGGTATCAGCAGCTGACCGCTTTAATAGCTGTTCTCAAAAGACAAGCACAGCAAAAAGTGGAAATGTTCAAAGCTTCTCGGTCCAATCCAGGTTGAAGAGCAGCATTAAGGTTACAGAAGAATAACCATTAATCATCCTTTCCTCATTCTGAACTGATTGAAAGCCCCAACACTTACATAAATGCTACAAATATCCTAAATGGCCTGTGATTTTTTCTAAGCCTCACTGGTTTAAAATTAATATCACTAAAGCTCCATTCTCACTACATAAGAAACCATCTCACACACACAGGCAAAAAAGAGCCTGTGTTCAGCATTGACAAATACCCACAGCTTGAGATTAATAGTCAGGAATTAGGAGGGCAGGAACCTTCGATAAAAGCCACATGTGAAGGCCAAAGTGGATTTTTAATATTGGGGACAACAAGCATTAACTAATTTTTCCTACTGGAGTGCACTGTCCTTTAGTCCCTATTTCTGCTCCTAATTGTTCCTGCAGGTAGTAGGTTACCATGGAACATACTTAGAGAAGGAAGCAATTGAATATGGCATAGATAGGGAATGAAAGGGCTCAATAAAAGAGCAGCATGTGCTCTAATCTGGCCTTTTACAACATCCACTATCAAAGAGCTTTGAGGGTTTAAGGGGATTAGATACCATAACCCATCTGTCAGGTCATTATGGAAGGAAACATTCCTGCTGTTTTCAAGGGAAGATGCCCTACTGTATATTATTATCATTAAGCATTTACAGAGAACTGTAGGCTTGCAAAGCACTTTCAAAGCATTTTTATTTGTTGTTCCTCACAAAACGCTGTCCAATCATAAGACTAGTCCACAAATGAAGAAACTGAGGTACTGGAAAACGGTGGCAGATGTCTCATGTACTGCAGAACTAGCAGGAGCCATGAGAGCCATTTGAAACCTGGAAAAGAAGAAAAAAGAAAAAAGGGAATATTTCTCGAAACATACGCAAAAATTGGAGGGGGAGAGGTATGGGGGAAGGTGAGAGAGAGAGAGAACAGAGACTAAGGACCAGACTAATTTTTTTGTTTGCTCCTTCAACCTAGTACATTATCCATAATGACATTTATGGGTTATTTTCTGTAGACATAGGCTGTATCTTAACAATAGTTGTACATCATGATTGACGCTGTTCTGTGAGGGAGGAGAAGCAGGATGCATTCAAGCATGAACAGGTGTATGGATGGACTAATAGACCGTAACTACCACTTTACAAAACTGGAGATCCCAAATCTAAACATAATGAAGCAAAAATGAAAATACTACATGACCATTCATCCATAGTGCTTGTAATTTTCTAGGAAAAATTTACCTACCCAGTAAATTCTATACATGCAATTTAGTATAAAAGGCAAAAAAAAAAAAAAAGCATTCCCACTAGAAAATAGCAGAACTATACACTGTGGGATCTTAGAGAGGAGTTCAAACACTTCACAGTAACCTGGGGTCAGTTACCTGACAGCATTCTTTTTCCAAGATTTTTCCCTTCTATGAGAACCAAATTATGGCAGTTACTTTGTGAGTATTATCACTTATTAATTCCCTATGTTTCTTTTGAGGGAGAAATTGCATTCCTCCATTGTGAAAAATAATGCAAATACTCTTATAAAACTGGACGATTTAATGAAAAGGCTCTGTTTTACATCTTTCCAAAACTGTGCTAACTTCCCCTCATTAAAAAAGCAAAGTTTTGTAGTATTCTTTGATCATGAATTGGTAAGACAAACAGAACAGGAAGTGAGACATTCTAGAAAACAGTGACACATTTAAAGGCCTGGGGCAAAGGCCTTTCTAGGGAGAATCTAGTTGGTTGTAGCTCAAAGTTACCAATGGTTAAACAGACTCAGAACTGAGTAGGAAAGCAAGATTTTTCTCCCAAGAAAAACGCAAACCACTTAATTCAATGAAAACAAAGTTTTGAACTAATAGTGTTCAGACAAGATACCATATCTGCATCTTATACTATGAATAACTACTACAAAGACAAACAATATGCAATGTGTTAATTATTGTAACTGTCCTACTAACCTGTTTTGAGACTGTCTCATTGCTATTTCTTTCTCAATATATTAAAAAAAGAAAAGAAAAAAGGCAAACCTCTTAGTTTCATGGTTTGTTCCCAAATCAGGTTAATCAACCAACTCTGTACATATTCCAGAAGATTCTAATTCAGGTGTGCTGTATCTTTTCAAATCTATTTAACAATAATTATCTGTAACTGGATAGAAGTTATTACTTTCACTGTTATTCAGTTTCTCTCTTCATCTCACACCCATGCCTATCACCCTGCTTGCAGTCCCCCTTATCTCTCACCTGCATGATTGTAACAGGCTTCTAATTTGCTTTCCTGTTACTGCTAGAAGAGTTTTTAAATGTATGTATTGCCCTCAGTGCTCTACTTTAAAACCATTACTGACTCCACATCCTCTAACAAGGAACATGCGAATTAGGTTAGTAGGATTCTGGCTGAAACTTACTGCCCCTATTTTATTTGTCGCACTATCCGGGATACACGTACAGACACACAAGCTCTTTCAAAGCCTCTTCACTCTGTTGGAATGTCCTAGATGGTTTTTCTCCTCCAGACAAAATATTAATGACACACTGCATCGTGTCCCTTGGAGCCTATGCTTCAGGGATGATCCAAAATGCTAAAATCTTTCTCTTTTGCTTCATCTCTTGTCATTTCCCACTTCACTCTGCTCCAGCTGCAAGCTAGCTACACCTGTCATTACCTGTGGGCTTTTGCAAATGGTGTGACCTACTGCTCGTGGCTTCTCCCCTGTTGATTCCCCCCCTTGCTTTTCACTTTTCTATACTTCAACCTTAAAGGACCAGTTCAAATGTCCTCCCCTGGTAAGTCTTCTTTCTGCCAAGTGATTAGTTATTCCCATCACCAGTCTTTTGTCTCACTGTAAGCATATCTTCCCTCTGCCACTCATCACACTGAATTACAAGGGCTTATAAGTTCATCTCTTAATAGACCACAAGGGCCAATACAACACGAAGCACTTCTTGTCTGTCTGAGGTTTCACCATTACATTGAGTCTAGTATGTCTACATCAGATAATAAGTGGTTCACATGAGAAATGATGACAGCCTAAACCAAGAGTGTTTCTGAAGGCCTGTGCAGAAGTAGAGCTTCATAACTTCACTGCTAATGCAACTGGGAAAGCTGAGGGAGCTGTCAAGGACAAAGTCAAACACAGGTGATGGGAAGGATGACCTCAGCAAAAGAATTCAGAAACTCTAGGATGAGAAAGAGTTGAAAAGGGAAATTGCAACAAATCCAGTCAGGGACTTGTGGAGGACAAGGAAAAAGGGGTCTGTGCTCTAGATAGACTCATTAGACATACGAGTCTGTGTAGGCTGAGAAATCTGGCTCTTTCTGAGCTGTTCCTACGATTCTTCTTCCTTCAGCACTCATGCTATTGAGATGCAGTGCAGGTAGCTATTAGTCACTGTATGACTACATAAGAATCAATAGATGTGCAACCAGTTTATTGAAAGGGCTGAATGTAATGAGTACAAACAGGAAGCAGCTGTATTTCCCTCCTACCACTGCCTTTCAATATGTCAGATTCCTCTTCCACATACCTTCATGATATTTCAGGCAGCTTCTATAGTTTTCCAGTCATCTTCAAAACAGAAAAATGTCACATTTCAGAAATTATTAATCACTTCCAGGTAGTAAAAAGTTCTGTTAAATTCAAAAATTTAATCCCATGTCATTCGAAGCTTTCCCCTTTCCCCAGTACATGAACTGAGCCCCATATGACTTGAAGCCCCTGCAACAGAGAAGCTGGGCAGGGATCCCTTGTGGATATTTCAGAGGCCCTTACTACCTTGATGCAGACCCTGTGGATAAGCCATAATCACCATACCTTGATGTCCTTTTTTTTCCTGTCTCTTTCTCTCCTCCTCTCATTCTTCCCCATTTTCCTCCCCCTCTTCTTGTTCCTTCTCTTGTTCTTTTCTTTTTCCTGTCTCTATCTCTGTCACATGTGCATGCACACACACACACACACACACACACACACACACACATTCACACCAAAGCAGCTCAAGCCTGGTTATGCTCAGCACTTGCTCCATGAAAAATATACATCTGTATGAAATGTAATGATGGCAGCAATGGGACCTGGAGCACAGTCTGGTCTCTGCTCCTCAAGCAAGTGGCTCCACAAGCACCACAAAATATCCATGTGCTCCTCAGCACTCAATAATAAATGTTCTTTTCTTTGTCTCAGAGAGATCAGACCTGTTAGAACAAACATGAAAATGAGAGAGAAAAGAAACGTCCAATGCATAACTTTGATATTTAAAGTAGGTTCATGAAACTGACAGCAGAGACAAAAGTTTGAAAGTTAAAGATTTTACTTGCAAGAATGAGATGATTTTGCAGAAAAAAAAAAAGGTTTTTATTTTTAATTTAAAAACACAGTTTGGAGAATTGGGCAAAAAATAAAAAGGTAAAGTACTGAAGGAGCTCAGGGCATAAAGTTTATGCCATAAACACTAGTTAGAAAGATCAAAAGAGAGCCTATTTACTGCCCTCCAGAGGAGATAAAGGTTTGGGAGCTAGAAGGGAAAAATACAATCATGCATGAGCATGTAACTAGGCTGAAAAGACACTGAGGTGCTATATCAGGAGGAGCACTTCAAGAAGACTAGATGCACCTAGAAACCTTTGCCAGCATGCAAGCTGGGTGTCATCAACAAGTGCCAACGAACCACGGGAAATCATCTCATTGCCCCAAGTCCATTCAGAGAGCATTCAATGCACCACTGTATATGATTGCTCCTGAGAAATAACATCAGCCATTCTCCATTCTCATTCAGAACCAACTTACCACCTACCAAAGTCTGTGGGTCCCCTATGATCACAACAATGTTCTGCTCAGCCAGATCATGCTTTGTGGGTAACCCACCCATTCCCTTTGGCCCTTTCATAGCTCAGAATGCTCAAATGTCCTGAACACAGTGCTCTGGAGTCTTTAGCATGTTAACTTCACCATAGAAGGAGAGGGTTCCATACCTGAGCTGCACAGAGTGGACTGCTCTCATTCAACAGGCCCTATGTCCATGCCTAATTGGAGTTCTATATGCCTCATTTAAATTAAATTCTCTTTCCCTACTAAGGATGTTTCCTGCCATGATGTCAATAAACAGGCTTCTAATATTATTTGTGGTATCTCCTGATTTTTCACTGACTAATCAATCTTAAATTATGTTTCTTTGACTCATTTAGCAGCTGCTAGATTGATTTTTTTACAGTCCCTTGCTATTTTTAAGGAATTCTTTTCATGATCAGTTACTGCAAGCTTAACTTTTGTATCTGAGATCCTGTCATCACACTGGCTTAATCTGCTGCAGATACTTTCAGTAGAATTTTTTTTCTCCTGGACATCTGATCGAACCTGCCTTATGGATTCCATTTCTTTCCTATTCTGAGCATTCATAGCTTCCATAATTTTCTTAAGCTCATTTTTTTTTTGTCTGCATCTGCTCTAGAGTCCCTAAGCATGGTTTTCATAATCTCTGAAGTTATCTGACAAATTATTTCTGATTTGACTTTTTTTTCAGAGCCTCATTCAATTTCTTCGTTATTACCACTTAAGAGAGGCCAGGTGAGTGGCCTTCAGATTGTCCCACCTCATTACCCCTGGATTTGCCTTCTGTGAACTGGATGTATGGGACTACATCTTGATCAAGAGTCTTCTCATTTTCTTTTCATTTTTTAGCATAATTCCTGGAGTGATACTTGTAAATTGCCAAAGGTAGGTTGCTTTATTGGTAGTATTTAGAACCATAGGAAAGTCACTACTTTGCCAAGGCATCTTCCAGGTGTAACTATTTGTTGGATTTTGAGTCTGTTGCAAGATCCTATGTCTTCAATTTGTTGGGAAATAAAGTTTCTGCCTGTTTGGCGCAGCCCATGATTCTTTGACACTGGGCCACAGTATTTTCTATGACCCTTAGTCAATCTCAATCTTGGAATACTAGGAAGAATATCTGTTTAGAACAATTATATCACTTTTCGCTAACATGGCACTACCAGCAATAACAGTAACAATAATTAATCACAGGCTCCTTAATGGCAAACTGGGCAATTATTAATTTACTATCTTTCCATATAAACTAGATTTGTAGTTAGATAACAAAATCTAAAGCAGACCAAAAATTATATGCAATATATGTCCTTAATATGCCAATTTTACACTCAAGGTTAATATTTATAAGAGGTGATGGGAAAAATAGGGAAGTAGAAGAAGAGGAAGAGATTAGAAGCAAGGAGAACAAAGGGGGACCATGATAACAGTGAGAAACTGGTGCAAAAGACTGGAAAGAAAGAAAAGGGAGAAATCAAAACAGAACAGAATAACCATAAAGGAAAAAAAATAAAAATAAAAAAAGAATAACCATAAAGAGGCTAGCAGTCATGTTCTCAGTCATATAAAAACAAGATCAAACAATGAAGGAGATAAAATAAAAAACAAATAATAAAACTACCATTACTTACCATTACCACAAGAAAAAAAGTGTGTGTGAGAGAGAGTTCTTCCAGATTTGTCTCTGCTGTCACTGTCACATGTGGAGGCGAGTCCAGTTCTATAGTCATTTATCCCAGCAAGCCAGCAGTAGCTTTTTGCCAGGGTGCTGGATAATCTCAGACAGCTACACCTTCTGGCTGAGTCCAGACTCACTCTTCCTGCAGCTGTCATTGTGCCTTCCATGGAGCTCGAGTCCAGCTTAGATCTGCTAGATGGAGCCCACATCCACTTTGAGTTCCAAGCTCTTCTGTCTCTATTCAAGATAGCTTCTGGCCAATTGCACTCACATGGAACGGCTGAGTCTTCCATGCTCACCACCAGCCTACAGCAGTCCTTCACATCTATTCGCGCGCACACACACAGAGAGAGAGAGAGAGAGAGAGAGAGAGAGAGAGAGAGAGAGAGAGAGAGAGAGAGAGAGACTGCTGTCTCTCTCTGTGGAGGCCTCTGGGGTTGTCAGCAGTCACCATGTCAGCAAGTTTGACTTGCACCTCTCACACAGTGAGTCCTGTTTCAGGGAGAAGGTGCCATCATTTACCTCTTTCCTCTTTGTTGAAGTCTTTCCCTTCACTCTCTCTGTGGCTTCAGTTCATGCCTCAGATTCTTCCTGCACCCAAGGGATCCACTTCCCTCCTTTCTTCCTCACACTGCTATATTCCTACATCTGAATGGCAACACTCAGAAAGGTTCCTTCTCTGCTACTTAGCACTCCACCATCTTGGTGCCTCCCTTTTAGCCTGTACACCAAAACTCCACTACTATATATAGTTTCTCTTAGGAGAGTCTAAAGAAACTTTAAAACATTAACATGCCTTACCTAGAAGAAAACCGTACCAATGAAAATAAAATGTGACAATGTGGAAAATACAGACTAATCTAAGCTTTTATTATACTCACTAGAAGTATTCAATAACCTCAACCTCTTTCTTCACTTGAACACAGGGGACATGGACTTTGAAGGGTAACTGAGTTTCAAAAAAGTTTCTTCTTTGGATTTATGAATCAAGAGTAGTACAATGAGAAGACTTCACTCTCTTCTAAAAACTAAGTTGTATCAAATTCCCTGACATCTAAAAAGAAAACCAAGGCAAAGAATACATAGAGGAGGTATATGGCAATGAGGAATCCCAAAGCCAAATCACCACTAGCCTTTAGAGATGCTGTGTCCTGAATCTGGTAATCAGCTTTCAAAATTATGAGTCATGGATTGCATAAGGTTTTCAGTCAACTATAAACCACATATATGATAGGAGCTGTAGCACATAGCCTATGTGTGTGGCAGGCTATACCATCTAGATTTGTGTTAAGTACTCTCTGTGATGTTTGCACAAATATAAAACCACTCAACCACACATTTCTTAAGACATTATCCCATCATCAAGTGACACATACCTGTACTGAAAATTTACCAGCTCATAGAAAACATGCATAGCATTTTTTCACATTTCCTAAATATTCACAGGCATTCATCTAATGTCAGAAAAATTTTCTAGGTCTTTTGACAGGTATTTATCCTGAACATTTTAGAATTCAATGGGCCTGACCTCAGTGATTCAAAGCGGGAGGTCTTCCTTCTATTGCTTTCCTTACTCATAGGCTAAACCATGAGTGGAAACTTCAATATTCAATTGCTCTGTTACTGTCCTCAGTGGTGTGACTAGAGTTTATACATTCTATTCATACCCAGAGTCACAAAGTACCTTTATAGGTTGGAAGATGAGATATAATTCACAAAAATTGTTTTCTGTTTCTCAACATTTTAACAAATATTTACCAGAAACTACTTTAGTGTGCTATGAGCTGAAAGCACAAAAGGAGAAATAATCTTTACCTTTAGGAAGCTCAGAATGTTTTAGTGTTATCTTTCTTCTTCCCATCTGATTTATCTAAATTGTGTGTGTGTGTGTTTGTGTTGGACTTTGCCTCCAATCTCTGTGTTGCCATGTTTGACTACAAGTGTGACTTACCCTTTTTTTTGCAGAATATCAGAGCTCTATTGCTTTTTGTGGTCCTCTCCTCTACTTCAAATTCTTGCATACTCTTTCGTTTTCCTTGTTTAAGTGTATTTTACTAGATGTGTTAGATTCTTGGGTTTTCTAATATTAAACCTAAATTATTACACTTAGAATTTTTCAGGGTATTTATCTATGTAGCTCTAGCATGATTTTCTCCATGTACATGTTCAGGCAGTCAATCTGGACATAAAACAAGTTCTTGATCTTAAATTTTTAATCCAAAATTCTTATGAACCCAGTAATAATATAAATACAAAATTGGTACAGTATGTGCATAGGTGTCCCTCCAAAGCTTCATGCAGTCATGGAGCTGTTTCTGGAATTTGTGATTACTGCAGGTGTGGGTATGGGTGCTGAACCTGCCCTGGAGCAGGTAATCTGCATTACAATATGAGGAGGGGAGAGAGCCTTGCTAGCTCCCTAAGCTACTGTCCCTCCCATTGCTTTTTTTTGCCACTTTGAACAGCTACTCTGTGCCATGTGCCGCTCTGCCTTGGAGCCAGCCGAGTATGGACTGAAACCTTCACTAATTGTGAGCTAAATAATTTTATTTAGCTAAAAAATTTCCTCCCTGCATTTTGAGTGTTGGCTATTTGTCACAGCAATGAGAGAAGTATAACTAAGTTAAAAACACGACTGTTTATATGCATCCTTCCTTTTTCCTTTTTGCTTGATATCAAAAAGTCTCACTCTGATGTTCATCAGTGTTGGCCTAATTTCACTTATATCCAGAGTATATGGACCAGGAGTATTCAATTTAATATAATAGTAATAAAAATATTATTAAAAGAAATCAGGAAATTGACAGATTAAAAGCAAGAAGAAAATTTCTCTAACATCTAGAAAATAATAGGTTTACTCACTAGACACATTCATCCTTTTATTTCATGACCCATATAATTAACTCCCTAATACAAAACAAATCAAGTTTTGGAAGTATATCAGTTTCATAAAATGCTAATATCCTAAAAATGTTCTAGGTTGTTGACCACATTCTTTCTTATTTGGGGATACTTTGTTGTCAAGCCTTGTCCTTGGCTCACAGTACTAACAACTATGACCAGGTGTTTTCTCCCAAATTTTATATCCAAACTCCGTATCATGGCCATGAAAGTCCCATGTAAATAGCTACTTCCTCCCCATCCTTGTCCAAACTACCCTGATTCCTCACTCATGAGCCATAAATAGACTATCTGTGGTCTTCAAGCTGCAGGGGAACAGGCTTCCACTGGCAGAGATATTTATATCAGTACTCATATAAGAGCCTGGGACATAGTAGGTGCTCAATAAACATGTTTTACTGATTGTTTGATTGACATTGATTCACTGATTGATTGATAAGTCTGTAGATTTCATTCCATTTATATCTTAAATTCACTAAGGGAGTTTCCTATGTAAAGGAACTCTGAAATTAGGTATTTTTAGCATGGAGAATTGTAAAGTTATAGCACTTAAAATGCATAATTTCCAGTAATAAGGATATATATATATATATATATATATATATATATATATATATATATATATATATGAGCTACATGTGCTTTACTACAAAAAAATCAGGAGGACAACTGAGTATCTAGGAGTTGTTATACACTGAGGTAACTGTACAGAGTACAGAGTTAGACCCAGGACACTACTCCTTTTAAAAGGTAGTTGGCAGTGGATGAGGCCTGTCGCTCGCAAGGGCACCCTGAGCACTCCGAGCTTAGCAGCATCGACATTCCTGACACACGCCTGCCAGTTTCCCAACACTGAGCTGAAGAAATTACACAAATATTTGTACAGAACATTTTTAATCCACAAGATTTCTGCTGTAAAGACTTCTAAAAATACATCTTTTAACAATAAGTAATTTGCATATATTATGTTTATCTTCTGGAGCTTTTCTAAATAAAAAAAAAACACACAAAATTATCTACTAAAAGCACAAAAAGACTGTATTTATTTGTAGCTGTGACTCTTTTCCTTTGGCTCTTTCCTTCACCCTGGTCATTACCACCCCTCACAAGCCTGACAAGTATCTAAAGATGCATAAAACATGAGTTTAATAAGTATAATAAATCATTTGTTACTGGCATTTTTAGGATTTAGCCTTATCGAGCTTTAACTGATATGTTTTGCAGGTATTCCTGCTGTTATATGGGAGCAATATAAGTTTAATATTTAGTTACTGCAACCTAAACTCTGTGTTACTAAAATATAAAAACTGTTAGTGGAGACAGTGTTCCTGAAGTAATAAAGCAAGACTTTTAGTCACAGCATGCAGAAAAATTTCTAATAAAAATTATGCCTCAAAAAAATTCAAGATGTAGTGGTGAAACAGCCCTATTTGCATTGTATTCAAGTGTCGGTTGTTTGTATTGAAAGAGTTGCCATGACAGTCAGCAGTACTGAAATGATCTTAAAGAAAATTGCCAGTCACATTTATTGACTAAAAATTAAATATCATGGACATCTCTTACTTTAAAACAAGACTAAAATTAAAAATCCACCATTGACACATTGAAAACCCTTGCCATTTTTCCTAACCTCATTAAAACCAGGTAGGCAAAACATGCCCTGTTGAAAGCTGTTCTTGCCAGGAAAAACAATGTCCATTTTCAGAAACTCATAAACACAGACCATGAATGAAATCATAATGAAGAAACATACTGTGTGTGGAACATATCTAAAGACAAAACATGATCTCTCTAGAATGCATCAGCAATTGCCATAGCCCTAACTGGTCAGTACACCTCATCTATCATGTCTGAGGCAGGTGGAGTAACAGATCCCGAAGGAAACCATGTGCACTATTCTACGGCTTGCAGTGGAGAATGGCCACGGCAATGAAGTTCTGTAAAGTGTGCTTAGGTTGCTCTCTCTTGGTGAAACTGTAGTACTGTTCAAATTCAATGCCACTGAATTTTTGAAAAAATTTTAAAGGTTTTCTTGTTAAGAGAAATAGTCTGTTTTGATACAGCACTTCCAGTGCCATTTGCACAAATTAAAGTGCTAATTGCTAACCTTAAAAAAGCTAGAAGTACTTGAAATGATTCTGAGTTTCTAAATTGAAGTGAATTAAAAGCCACACTCAAATGCTTCATTTATGGACTACAGGAAATTTCATTTTCTGATAAACAAAGCACCAAATACAAAGAGGACCATCAGGGTACTGAGTAATTTGACTTTGAAAACTTGACTCACAAAAAAAGGTGAAAACATGGGTGGGGTCTTCCAAGCACTCTGCATCCAGTTATGCATTTACAGAAACAAAACATGATCCATTAAAAGAAGAAAAGCTCAATGGACAGGCAGAAGTGGTAGCAGAAGTCCAAATGTAAAAAAAATAAAAACTTTGGAAATAACCAAGCTCAGTATCATGGTGAAAGCCATCTAGAACCAGCTTGCAAGAGCTAACTATGCACACTGTCTCCCCAACTCCATGTTCAGGGACATAATTTTGACAAACAAAATCTGTCATGGTGGGAGTATTTACACCACAGAAATTAGGAAATTTCTGTAAGAAAGCTCTCTCCCTCTCTCTCTCTAGGACTGGGTGGTTCTTAATCATATATCAGTACAATGCTAGAAATGACAGAAAGGACAAAGAATAAGAGAGAAACCCTTTGCCTTTGACCAATGAATCTATCTATCTATCTATCTATCTATCTATCTATCTATCTATCTATCTATTGATCAATCGATTGATCTATATATTTAATAATTTTTTTCTAATGGCAGTGAACATAAAACTCCGAGGAAAGAAATTTTCAAAAGTCATTACATCCTGAACACTATGTAAATGAAGTCTTACTAAATCAGGGTAGTACCTTGAAACTAAATGGCACCTTTCCTCCCTCTTTCTTACACTTATATATCCAACCACATATAGCATATTATTGCCAGAATAGAAGCTATTTACAATTACTATTTTATTGCCTCCAAGAGAGGAATACTGTTCCCATGTTCTTAACCATTTCTCTGCAGTAGTAAATAGGACTCAGTAAGTACAGGCAAAGGTTTAACTTATCAAAGGTTTAACTTACCACACCAAATCAAACTGAAAGAATGCTGTGTATACTCTTATATTTCAATATGAGACTGATGTTAATGCCCAATGGTATGAATGCAGACATAGAAGATGTAAGTAAAAGTTAATTTGGTAAAGACTTGAAAATGTTATATAAGCCGAGTTTGTCATGTCCTCACTGAGTTACACCTACCTTTAAAATGCCACACTCATGGGCACTTTAGAATCTTCCATACAACTGAGACACATACCCATCAATCTGGTGAAACAATGTTGGGGTGCAGAAGCTAATGACATTTCAAACATTAGACCAGAACTTCTTGTGACTAAGACATAAAAATGTAACTTCTGAAGTGTCACCACCTTTTGCAGCTCACATACGTCAGAAGTGTGGAAATGAACTTGTAGTGCATGGTCTTGAGGCAAATATTTCATTAGGCTCAGCTCACAGTGTGGGGAGCACTACTGAGGGAAGTTCTCATTGATTATTATTTCCATCTGCCTTGGCCCCTCAAGAAAGCACTTGAATACATTATGCCTCAAGGTGACTGTTCTATGAAGAGAATATAATATTAATTATTATATATAAATGATGAAAAGAGACTAATTGAGCAATAGTTGAGCTAAATAGCTTCAATGGTGTCAGTGACAGCAACAGCAAGGCTGAGCCATTGGTAAACATTAACAGTCATTGAAGGCAAAGATAGAGCCTTTTAAATTCCTCTTTTCATGTATTTCCTCATAATGAAAACCAATAATAATAGCATATTTTAGATGAAAGGAGGTTAGAGATAATATACTCACTGAACAGTGAGTTGTCTCTTTACCATTTAAACCTCAGAATGAAGATACGTGATATAAGATCATTTATACTATTATTGGCAGAACAACAGAAAAATCATCATATCAGCAATATAGAATCAGCACGCAGCATAGAACAATCAATGGGAATGCAATTTTCAATGTTACAAGTCATTAAGTTGAAGATATATGAGACTCGATTTTAAATACAATGTATAATCAGAATCTATTGTGAAACCATATAAAAAGTAACTTTTAAAAGTATACATCAATAAGGTATTTATTTAATAAAGTAAAAAACTGGACCTCTGGGTACAGTTATTTTGAAAGTTCTTTGTCATGGAAAATAAAAGTGAAATAACCTCTTCAATTTCAGAAATGCACAAATCAACCTCCATAACACCACTATGGTTAAGAAGAAGGAATGCACCTAGGATTCATTCCCTGGTATTTAACTCCTGAGTCCAGTTTAGTGGCCACCATATTGTACATTTATATATATTAAAGTTAAAACTACAAAACGTTTCAATGATAAATCTCCACCTTGAGCTGGCTTGGCCTCTTTCTACTATATACGCATATTCTGATAAACAATTTACCTATTTTACTTGTTACTCATGGGCTATTCCATCCAGGATGCAGAGGCAGAGCCTCCCATTAAATATGGAGGTGCTCCATGCTAACAGCAACAGAATGCCCACTACAGCTTCATACACACAGCTGTCTCAGTCACCTCCTCTTCAGTGACATACAATTCTTGATATCCACAATGTAAAGAAGAAACTCACTTTTGCTCATTGTTATTAGAGGATTCAGTCTATAATGGGCCAGCTCCAAGGCTGGAAGGACAGAGCAGAGGGGTCTGTAATGCAGGAAAACTGCTCGTCATAGGACACAGGAAGCCGAAAGGAAAGTAACTCCTGATATCCCCTGACAAACATAGTGCCCCTATGATCCAATCTTCTTCCAAATCCATGGGCTTTGGGGATACATCCGAGACATAAAATCACCTCTGCTATTCATTATTGTATTTCATAATCAGTAATTTAGATAATTTTTTCATGTGCTAGAGCTTGAGCTCATGGGAAGGAGGGATGTTATTAACAAGTTCTTTCTTTGCTAGCTAGCATAGTTCCTGACACAGCTGATACACATGTTTAGTTAAATGAAATTATAGGTCACAGCCAAGAAAAGTAGGCTTGAAAGGAACAATGTTAGGCTAAGCATTAAACCTAGCTCATCACGTTTTTTGCACTAAATACATTTTTTAACATGATTCCTTCAATATACCCCTTGATTCTTCATATAAAGTAGGTCAAAAAGTCTGAGGGTTTGTCAAAAAGGGCTTAAATATGGCTCATCAACAGCCTATTCTAAGGTTCAGCCGGCCTATCCTAACCTGGACTCCAGCCACAGCATCCCAACTACTCTTTTACCACTAGCCACTTCCAGTCCTAATCTTACCCACTCTTTCATAGGGCTGACACAGCCAACTCCCTAAAAGACAGCACTACTCCTTCACTACTTGCTTTAGCAACGTCTACTGATTCAAAGGGTAAAATACAAACCTAGAGATCACATTTAAGAATTTGGGATTTGTTCCAGGCACACACCTACACACACACACACAGAAACACTCCATGAGAAAAAGCCAGAGGCTGTACAACTTTATAAAGAAAAAAGGATTATTTAGCTCACAGTCTGGGGAGATTCAAGAGCTCTGCAGAAGGCCTCCTGGTGGATGATGGTCAGACTAGCACAAGGAAGTATCAAATGATCAGGAAGTGCCCAGAACAACAGACAGGGCCCAGGTTTGCTCCTTTGGTATCAACTCTCTCAAAAGAATAAAGTCAGGGATCCAGAACTTCCAGTCCCCCAGTGGCTTTCCGCTAAGCTCTGCTGCTGACAGGACCCGCCAGCTCTTAACATTACCCACACAAATGGCCAAGCTTACAAGACCAGCCACATCCAAACCCTAGCAGCGGCACACCCCGAGCCACACTGAGCCACACTGAGCCACACGGAAGCGCACTGAGAGCCCTTGTCTCCTATGTAAGTTGGGCCCCTTTTTCTGCTTTATTCTCTGTGTCCAGAACTTTCCTTTTTTTTTCTTTTTTTTTTTTGTCTTTTTGAGACAGGGTCTCACTGTGCAGTTCAGGCTGGCCTTAAGCTCACTTTGTAGCTCAGGCTGGTCTCGAACTCACAACAATCCTCCTGCCTCAGCCTCCCTAGTGCTGGGATTACAGGCATGCGCCACCACGCCCAGCTAGAACTTTCCTTTTTGTTCATATATCAAAATCCACAAGTGCTCCAGCAATACCTGCCGGCTAGCCCCTGCAGGATCCTCATGCTTCCTGCTATACCCCAGCAAATGCCTCAGGGCTCCATCTCTGTCACCACTTGACTGCAGGTGCCACTTGGTAGTGGCTATGTATCTCTCCACCTAGAATACCAACTCTTTGGCCACTGAACACACAGAACTGGGGGACTTGACAGTCATAGCTTTAATATATCTGGTGCTAACAATTGATCACTTCTATATTAATCAAGACTTGCTGAGGAAAATCAGAAGGTGCCAATTAAAAGTTTTCATTTATCACTTTTAAACATTAGTTTCTAGCTTCAGAAAAGGCATACACATGGTAATTCTGTGATGTTTAGACTCAGTGTTCCCTAAGAACACTCTGCAGGGTGAGCCTTGCAGATACTTTAATTCTGCTACTCACACACTGAGATCTCAGTGATTAAAAGAACTGCAAGAGGAATGAGGAATCAAACTGTCCCTTTTTCCAGGACTTACATGAGGCTGTGTGCAGGAGGAAGGAGCTACAGTGCAGGGACAGGGGTAACAAAGTACACATGGACGGGAATACAAGCCCTCAAACACCTCAACACAGTTTCCCTGGGCAGAGTGGGAAAAGGTATGGAGACAAGAAGAGGCGTTTACATGGGTAGTGTGCCCTCTCCACAGAGCCTTCCACACCACTCCACAGAGAAGGCCTATCATATTGGGCTGATAGGCCAGAGAAAAACACGAGCACCAAGACACACCAACAGACTGAAATCCAGAATGTTTGGTGTCTGAGTTATGCTTTTACCACCACCTTACTCTATTGGAAATAATAAAAAGAAGACGTTTGGGGTTTAACTAAAATTCCCAGCAAATCCAACTTTGCGATCTTGCTTATGAAGAGTCCCTGTGATGGAAATGCCCTGGCAGGTCTCGAACTGCACTTGCCTTCTCTCCACACCTTGTGCCCCCTCCTGCCTTCTCCTCACAGAGACATCCTGCCCTTCTCATCTCCTCCAGCACAAACTCAGGGTGGCTTCCCCCAAAGCCTAGGAGCAGATGCTACTCTGGGCACTTCTTCTGTCCTCTATCACACCCATTTCAGGCTGGTGACCATCACAACAGGGAGCGTGACACACCTCAGGGGAGTCCCACTGCCCGCCTCCTGGAGACTGAAATTACTCTCACTAATGCAGAAAGCCAGGCAAACTACCTTTGCTGGGGATGGTGAGCAACACCCAGCCAGCCAGCCAGAGTGATCCGACAGTTCAGACCGCCTTGCCCAAAAAGCCCCAGAGGGCACAGTGTCTGGAATTTGTGGGCATCCAAAAACGTTACTGAATGAAGACAGTTAGCATCCAGTACCACCTTTCCTTAGTCCAATTCTTACACTCAGCAATAGCCACAGCCAGACTGAATCACAAAGGCATTTTCCAATCATGGGTCAGCTATTTGTTACATACAATGAAGAAACTGTAATAAATTCCTCCAGAGGCTACAGCTTGGTGGTTTTCTCACAACAGAAATCATGTAGCGACCAAGTTGGCATTTATTGTTAGGAAACAAAGACCCTGTCACCTACTGAATAGAATCACCAGAATTGATAATCACATCCTCCACTTCCTATTACAAAGCATTAACTTTACATAAGAGAGACAAGTAGATGAGTGACCATAAGCTACCTAAGTAGAAAGAAACTCCAGTCTTTGCAAGGAGCTTTGTTTTAATTTTCCAAAACTTTGGGACTACTTGGTAAAGCATGATATGCAGCAATTAAAAACCCCAATCCTCCAAATAACAATTAAGTATGCAAGTCAGATCTGCATACTGCTGTAGGAATTTCTAGAATGTGTAGGAAGAAGCAAAATGAACATTAGAACATTCCAGATCATGCAGTAGGTTTCTTATAATACACTAGGACCCTCAAGAGGTTCTGAGTGGCCACTGAACATAGAGAAGGAATCATTTACCTGCTGCTCAAGAGAAATGGGACAGTAAGCCTAGGCCACACTGATAAGAAAAAAAAAAAAATTAGTCCAGGTACATACATAATCATCGAACCCTGGTCCCTGCATCTGCCTAAGCAGGTGCTTTAGTCTGCTGAGCTATCTGGCAGAACCAAGAAGAAAAATTTGAAAAGGAAACATAAGTAATATTTGCCTATGTACTCTGAAGCTAAACTGTAAAATCAAGGTCAGAGCTGAAGAAACTTTTTATTTTTTGTTTGCAGTGAATGTTTCATAACAGGTGTATCACTCAGTTTAGGAAGTCAAAAAACAACCAAATTTGCTAAATTTCCATTAAATTTTTATTTTTAAAAATCCTTTCAGTTTCTTCCCCAAGTTTGAGTTTTCTTTTGAATTTTTCACATGATGATGTAGAACATCTACTGAACAAATACCAATTTAAAATGGTATTAGGTTTTGATGATCTACTTATTTTTAGCCTAGGGACTAAGTGATTTTCTGTATTCACATCTTCATCATTTTAATGAAAATGTGCTGAAATGGTATTTTCTTAGACTGTATTAAGGTTTATATACTCTCGATTCTTCATAATGCTGTCATATACTTTTCCTTTAAATCAGATATATTATGAATATATACATATTAACATTTTTACTGCTATAATAGAAATGCTGCAAGGTTGAGAATTTTATTTCTCAATCATTTGAAAATTGTTCCAACATGAACAGAGGTGTAATAAAGCAAAACCTAAATATACATTAATACTCAAAGCATTTATGTCCATTTGTACCTAGTCTTACATGAGTTAGAATCTACTCCTTTTTCTATTTCTATTAGTATGCATCAAATATAAAAGGCTGCCTTGGTAATATTTCAGAAATGGTAAATTTCATTTCAGGTTAACAGTCAAGACACTTTTTTTGGTATGTGTTTAAACTATTTCAGTTTTGGTCACTATACTGCCATTCAATATATGTATATTCCATAAAAACAATGGACAGTAGATTCACTGTATTTCTAAAGAGGGCTATTAATTGAGCAACACTTTATAAGTTGTAAAACAGAAACAAAGGCCTGACAAACTTATTGAGGTTTATAAAGTGCTTACCTTGTTAGTTTAAAAACTTCAAAAAATTACATGACTACATGTAATCACATAAAAATTACACAATTACAAATTATAGGGCTGGCAAGATAACTCAGCGGTCTAAAGCGCCTACTTTGGCAAGCTCAGGCAAGCTCTCAGGGACCGCAGTTCGATCCCCAGCACCACATGCTGTGCCAGCCCCTCCCCCAGGGCGGACTGAGCTGACCCCGCCCTTCGCAAAAAAAGAGTCCGTGAGGTGTAGCAAGACAGTTTAATAAATAAATAAATTTAAAAATAAATAAATAAATAAAATTTTAAAAAAAGCAAGGAAAGATCTTTAAAAAAATTACAAATTATATGTCTTACACAAATAATATGACACATTTTTAATCAACTTGTTCTGTAGTTCAGCCACAGAAGGCTTTGTTTCTTGTGCAGGAATTTGCTCTTAGGTGACCATCAAAATTCTTCTAGAAAAGCTCTTATCTCCTGAGGGAGAACTTTAAACTTATTCATACTACCTTTACTATATAAGACCCAATAAATTACTAATATCTTTTCATAAAGACTGGGGACATATTCTGACCATATTAAGCACATTATATAACCATGCATATAATTATGTTGCAAATGTATAATAAACTGTATGTCTATGTTTAAGATCAACTATGAGCACCCTTCCTGATCTTAAGCTATCCCTCTTGCATGCCTGGTTTATACTCTACAATTGACCAGATTCTCAACCAACATGTCCTACTACATTTCTTGCATTAGATTTAATTCTTAGTGTTCATATTTATACCACTATTGAACACTGACCGATATTTAGATGGTTACTTTGTTACTGAATGAAGTGGGGTAGTCTCATGTTTTCCAAAGATTAATCAATAAAAGATTGCTACTTTGGAACTAACTTATATTCCAGTCACTGGCTGGAGACTTGATTTTGGGCGCTGGCGATGAACCCAGGTCCTTGGGGATGTGAGGCAAACACTGTGTCACTCAATTTACCTAACCATGGTAACGGGCACTACTGTCATCATGCACTGCATGTATGATGAATTGCATTGAAGCCCACACTCTCCAAGTTAAGAGTTCATTATCTTCCTCGCTACAAAAGTCTACTGTACATTTTGTTTTCAAAAATATTAGTTTTTTAACACTAGAACTTATTTCTGAATGTGTTATTTTTAATTGATTTTGAAATTTTCAGGCATTCAACTAAATGGAATCATTTATGAATTGTACATTTAACTTGACATACATCAATTTGATCAAACAGATATAAAACCACATACACTGATCTATATCATGTCACTGAAGAAGCATTCACATACTCTATGAAATGTTTTAATTTAGAAAAATAATATGCATTTTAAAACATTTATTTTTAATGTCAACTTTTATATCATTTGGCTGTCAATTATAAAAGCAAGGTTATGCATACTAAAAAGTACTGACCACAAAACAGAATTTTATCCAAAGTGTTCCTTTCTTTATAAGAAAGCTATTCTGCGCTGGAAGTATAACTCATTGTTAAATATATTCAATCATGGCCAACCAATCTCTACCACCATGCCACATGCAGTAAGTAGATGGATAAAAGAAATCTATTTGAAATTAATTATATGTAATTGTAAAGAATGTTATAAGCAATAAGAATACTAAGATAGTTTCTTTTGAAGTTTAGTATATCAAGTTTTAATAAAGAAATTCTAAATGTCTGAAAAAATGAAGTATATACCTGAGATGCTGATAAAATTCTAATTAGGTTAGCAATATTGTTGTTATAATCCATGATTCTAGAAAGATATGTGTTCTGAATTTTAAACAGTCTTCCTTTTGCCTAGGCAAGAGAGGAACTGAACCAATTTTGTTTTCTTGATCTGACCCGAACATCAGGTAGCACTATTCCCATGAGATTGTTGTCCAAACATCAGCAAAAAATTACTGGACAAATATATTACCTAGAAAGCTTAACTGGATGGCAATCTTCTATTACTAAAATCTATGCATATGTAACTGTGTTTGAAGTAGAAATAAGCACTTGATGACATACTGTAACTTTCTTATGTTAAACATTTTTATTACAGCAACATATCTGAGTAGCTGAAACAATGTCACCATACAGATATCGCATGCTAGGGCATGACAATGCAATGCTAACTGCACATTGTGTCATCATCTCAAAGCATATCCTCCGTAACAACATTTCTGTTCATTTACAGGTAGTAAAGCACATGAGGATAATCTGAGTCATGATTCACATTAGCAAATGTTCTGCTTTCAAACTAATCCTCAAACCCAGAATGGTCTACAAAGCCATTAATATTCACATATCGTAGCACGTACAGTATTTATGGTTTGAACTGAACAGCTCAGGACCAAGAATTGTTAACATTTGAAAGACAAATATCAGCATCACCTCATTACTTTCCTAACGTTAAGTCCCTCTACTGATTTAGGAATTTATTAGTCTGTTGAACGATGTCCTTACCAATATATTTCAAGTGAGCAGGTGGGAATAAAAGGAAAGCTTTATGAAACTCTTCTTAGATAACATCACTCCATTAATGCAGAATGTAACCTGAGTAACATCCTTTCCATATATTATATATATCTACTTGCGATAGATCAAAAAAATCAAACCCATCAAAAATGGCAGTAGTCTCACACTATGCATTCTATTTTACAGTATCACTTTTGGGGCTGCAATACTGTTATTTGTAGCAATATATCTTACTTTATATGGTTCTAGGGAATTGGTGATATTTGAGACATGGAAACTTCAACCTAGTTCCTAAAAATTTCAGCAAACTAAATTTCGTCCAATAATGTACTTTGTCTGAATTTTATTCTTGCCCAGCCAAAAGCACACCACACACTTTAAGGAAAAATAATGTTTAGAAGGCAGGATTTCTCTTCTTTGATTTTGTCCTTACAAAGTTCAAAGGCAAGTTAGAAGAGAATAAGGATAAGAGAAACAAGTAGTGTAAGGAAAAAATTTTTCATCATGAATAGACTTCCAAATTTTTAATTTATTTTCAAGTTAACAACAGTCAAAGCATTTAAATAATATCTAAGATTTAAACATTATGGTGCTTGGAAATTTCAATTTCTCCATTTTAAGAGAAAAACAAATACTCAAAAATTATCAGGTGATAGGATCAAAAGAAAGTGTATAGTTATATTTTTTATTGTTTAACTCTTACAATCAAGAAAACAAAGACTCAAATTGTAAGTTAGAATTACAAAACATAAAAGTATTCATGTCACTCTTGAGGTATTTACTATTTTTTTTAAAATAATATACATTTAAGAGTGAATTAATGCTTTACAGAAGCAAGTATTAATTTTTTGGTACTTTGACAAGATTCAGTAATATATAAATTTAGACTTAAGAGAGTTTTTACACAACACGACTTTGATATGTTAAAGAAGCATTTTGATTAACTGATACTAAATTAGCTTAAATTTCAACTTAGATAACAAAATTCCATACCCAGCTACTCATCTAGTTAAAAAGGAAGTAAAATCCTTTTTTTAATGACTAGAAGTTGCTATTATCTAATTCTGCATGACTATAACATGAAAACAAAGGGTTTTCTTGATTGCATTTGGTTTCATTTTAATTTTAGGGAGAAGAAACTAGTGGAAATGTTTTGCATATTTAGCCCTAATTTGGACATATGATAAAATCTGTATCATCTTTGCATCTTACAGATAAAGAGATATTAAACTATGTACTACACAAAGGTTCCAAATATGTCATCTGTATATTTGATCTTGTTTCAATCCACTTTTACATATTCAAGTCTAATAAAATGCTAATGAAATAAAACCTGTTGTTAGTAAAACTAATCAATATGTGAAGCACAATAGTACTTTCAAACAGTTATATAAAGGAAATGGTAACTAACATACAAGGCTGGATTACTCAAGGTGAAAACTAATGCGTAGCCTCATGCTTTATCTGTGGGTGATGACTTAAAATAAAAAGACATTTTCTTAAACAACTCTAGATATCATCCCAATCTTAGGTTTAGAAAGAATTTTCTCTTCAGATGTATCAAATCTGTAGGGGAATACTTTCCTACGCCAGAAGGAAGATGTATTTCAATTTAAAAAAAAAAAAAAAGCAAATTACCTTCTAAAACCTCTGATGAGATTAAGTAGCTTCAGTGTTTTTTTCCAATATGTTAGCTATTTCTTTCTAATGAGACAGGGAGACAGTGAGACCTCACTACCACTTATGCTGATATGTTTTAATCCTATGAAAAATTTTATAATTAAAACTAAGAAATATTTTATATCTCTAAAACATTCCCATGGCTCTTGAGGGGTTGGTTCATTATTATGGTTCATTGTTATGTCCTCTCTCAGTTGCTCAACAGAGAACGGTGCTATAGCAGCCACAGTCCACTGTCTACTGGGTACTTAAGAATGGGCACATGGTTGTTATCCATAACTTCTCCATGTCAAACAGATCAGTAGAAACAGGCACATGTGAGTAATATAATTGTAGTACCAGACTTATGTAACTAGAGAAATTAAACTTGTTCATCAAATAGTTGAATAGTTTTGTAATTTAAATTTACTTGTCGCTTTCAATTTGTGCATGTGTGGTAAGTAGCTTCAGTGTTCTTCCAACATGTTAGCTTTTCTTTCTAATGAGACAGAGAGGGGGACAGTGAGACCTCACTACCACTTATGCTGATATGTTTTAATCTTATGAAAAATTTTATAATTAAAACTAAGAAATATTTTATAATTCTAAAACATTCCTATGGCCTCTTGAGAGGTTGGTTTGTTACTATGGTTCATTATTACATCCTCTCTCGTACATACATAAGATATACAAGATAGTATTCTGGAAGAAGGCTTATTCCCACTATTGGATATTATCATTTGTTTTAAATAAAATTTCATTCTCATACAACTAGCAATCAAAGAGCCAAAGCATACAGTTGGGCAAATTAAAGCCATATAGATTTAAGCTAAAGTAAGTAAATCACCAATAGCAATCTGGGCTTACACTGTTTTCCAGTCATTTTAAATTGCATCTCCTTCTTGGCCAAATCATTAATGAAAAAAATGATTAAAATCACTCTACAAAATGACTTACTGTTGATCATTTTTATATGTTAGTTTCATGATACCCCAATTTTGCATTATTCTAAGAAGAATTTATGAAGTCACGGATGCTACACTAACTTCCTTCATCACAATACCTGTATGTTTCCACAGAGACCACAGCAATTATTTAGAAATGCACAAGCAAGAAAATGTACCCTGGAACATGGATGTTAGGTAGTCATAAAGAATCAAATAATTAGCAATAATTTAGGAAAAATCCAATTGTCTTGGACTAACACTCTCAGAAAATGGCTTTAAAAATCAAAAGTATGTAACTTCGAACTTTTGGCGGCCTGCTCTCCAACCAGTGAATTAAAACAGGTCAGTTCCCCTGCCTAAGCTCTCCTGCTTTGGGCTACTTTTTGGTTTAGTGGAAACAGCTTTTATGATATTAAAGGAGTAAAACATTTATGAATGTTATCTACTAGAAAACCAATTTGAGAAAGAAATTTAAATACATTTCTAAAACGGTGAATACTAGTCTTTCTAGAGAGCTCAATCAATACCGCTATTTATATTTTTATGAAAAACTGGATGCTCACTCATTGGTTTAAAGAAACTGTAAGCAAGAAAAGGAAGTAAATTGCTATGAAGCTTAATCATGATAACACTGGACAAAATGATTCTGTACATCGATTTTTAAAAATCCTTCAGGTATAATTCAATGGCTCGCAATATGTCATTTGAATCTTCTGCTCACAATCATGTAGATTACTTTCTGTGGTACAATGGCAAACAAATGTAAAATGCCCTCAATATTACGACTTCATAAGAATAACACATGATCTTATGATGCCAACATGAGTTTGAAGTGTCAATTCTTCCAGGGAGAATTATGTTTAGACATCTAGTCAGCCCATCAAAGTTATTTTCCAAGTAAAAATGAGTGGCATTAGACAAAAGTTATAGAAAGATTCTGTCAGTACCATATTTTTCTATTCCTTTGACTCCCAATGAAAAGTAAAAATAAATGTTAATTTATATTTTAATTTTAACTAACTGGATTGTCTTCCACTTTAGATCATAATATGGTCTTACCACATTAAAATACACATTATCACAGGTAATTATATTTCACATAGAGGGATAAAAAGTTGGAGAATCAGGCTGGAATTTTTCTAGCACTGTACAGTGTGCTCTAATAATGATAAGCCCGTTTTATATCTAATTCTATCATCAAGGAATATCAGGTTTCTAAATCTTTTGTGTTTAGTTCTAAATGGTTAATATGAATAAGAAATAATAAGGTATTATACTATTAATGCTTAAATCAAAAGTTGTGTTATCTAAAAAATAATTTAACACTGTAATGGGATCTTTAATATCAATTTTATATACTCTGCAGCAAAAATAACATTTCTAGCAGGAAGGAGTCAAGTATAAACCTAGCAAACCGTAGACATTCATTTATGTAAACAATTTAACATAGTTTATTACATTTTCAGAAAGGCTAACTCTGATATTGCTTTCTGCTAATTCTTTCATATATTAATAATAAATATATATGTTATTTGAGTGAAGGTGTGTATGTATGTTCACACATATACATGTCATATATACAAAAAAACAGCACTTAACGGTCACTTTCTTTTCATTTGCAACTTGAGGAAGTGAATGAGTTACTATTAGGCATAACCTGCAGCAATCTGCCCTTCAATTTCACACATGGTCATTATCGGGATGTAAACAAAACATTGGATGGAGTCATTCCAGATGCATTGTATTTCAGTTTGTAGGTTGGGGTCCTCATAAAGAACTGGGTACTTCCTGGTAGTAAATACCTAAAAATAATAATTAATTAAAAATTAGATTGCTACAATCAACCTATTGACATACCTTTCATGAAAAATGCTACTATAACAATGTTATAAGTCATACAAAAAGAGTTCTTCCTAAGATTTCGAGGAAAGATTACAGAATCTCACTTGAATCTGAATAAGCATATGATATCGATATCCCAAAACATTCTATATAGTCACTGTACTCAAATGCCATTGAACTATTTAAGTAGCTCATGTTAATTTAGAATTTACCATCACTCCCTTAACACGTGAAGCTAGTCAAATATTTTTAAACAGTTGGCAAGCCACTTTAATAATTATATTTTTAAAGGATACTGTAGGTATTGATTATAGTTTAATAATATTATGTATTAATACAAGTATAGATAATTTAAAACAAAAGGATAAAATTAACATTCATAAGTAAATTACAGAATTTTTATATTCTCATGCCATAATTATAGATTACATATACCCTTGTAGCCAAATGTATTTCAGAATATGTAGTTTTCCAAGATTTTATAAGACAGCCTAGCACATATACTGTAGAACATCTCTATTCAGGGTCTTGTGCAGCATCTTGTGAATGAACCATTAGTATTTAAACTGTAAAATGCATGAATATTCACATTAAAGCAGAAAGAGGCCAGGGACTGAATGCAGTAGCCAAGGCCACACCGAGGAGATTCACTTCTGAGAGGCTGTCAGAAGTGTGCCATACTATTCTCCTAGGCCACTGATCTCTAACATTTCTGGCACCAGGAAGTGGGTTTAATGGAAAACAAATCTTTCCACTTGAGTGAGGAGCACTAGGTAGGGAGAGTAGTCGATCCCTCATAATTGTAAGTTTTGTGCTCCTATGTGAACCTAACGCCATAGCTGATTTGACAGTAATGTATCATCCAAGCAAGGGGAGTGACTGCAAACAGGGACAAAGCTTCACTCACTCAACTGCAGTTCTCCACCTACTGTGTTGTTGTGGCTCCTAACAGGCCATGACCCAGAAGTGGTGACCCTGCCCTGGGTGGCTCTCAAGCCAATCATACAGGCACCTATGATTAACCACTGCATTCTGCCATTTATCAACTTGGCATCCAAACATATCTCCTTACATAATACTTCATCCCCAAATAACACAAATCATGACTCTGCCTAACAGGATATAATTATCCCACTCTGAACTGAACAAAAACCCCTTCCCCAATATCACAACAGTTCCAGGGTTGAAAAACTTCCAAGTCCAAGTCTCCTCTGAGACGCAAAGCAAACTCATTAACTGTGAATTCCTATAAAAGTAAAAAACAAATCAAATAATCCCAACATCCAATGATAGAGGTTAGACATTCCTATTATAAAAGGGAGGACTAGGAAAATAGAAAAGAATAGAGGCAAAACCTACCAAGGCAAACATTAAGTCTTGTAGCTTCCTGTCTGCCATCTGGAGCACCTAGCAGTATAATGTAAGTTCTACAGGGGGTGGGCAGCCCTACCCCTACAGCCTTACTAGTTGCAGATCATAAGGCTTGTCTCTTAGGCTGTTTCCACTCCCTTGCTGTGGCTTTCCCTAGCAGACATTACACATCCCTTTCACTCAACTTCATAGTGTCTCCAAGTACTTTTAGCTTCATTCTCACAAACTCATGCACTACCCTTTCAAGAACTCTATGCTTGTCTTCCAAGGCCTTTCTTTGAAATTGCAGTGAAAGCTTCCATGACCCTACAACTGTTACACTCTGCATGCCTATAAAACTAGTATCACATGCATGATGCCATAGTCCTCCATCATGTGAAGCACACCCATGGCTACAGTGGCCTCTGAATGCATGACGGCTGAACAGTGAAACAAAGGAAACCAAGCCCCTAGGCAACTCTTCTCAAGCACAGAACCCAGGGAGATTCTTAAGTATAAGCTTTACACTTTTGCACCCTTGAACTTGACAGATCAGCTTATACTGGTTTTTGAGATGCTGTCAAGGTATATTCTTGTTCTACAAAGTACTGTTTTTTTGGTGTTTTTTTTTAATTGCTATTAATCTTTTCTGCGAACACACCTACTGTGGCCCAACGTAGGGGGCCAACATTTAAGGTTTTGAAATTTCTCCTTTGCTTCTTTCCCCTGGTTCATACTATAAATTTGAGTGAACGCATTCAGTATTACCAATGCCATAACTTTAACATTGGGCTTCACTGAAATTTTCTTCATGACATCAATTAGGTTATCATCCTTAAATTCAGCCTGCTACTGTCTCAAGTCATGGGATAAAGGTAGAGAAATTTCTTAACACAGAGTAGCATGAATGGTTTGTAATTTAATTCCCAAAAGAATCCTCATTCCTAACTGAAACCTCATGAGCCTGGCCACATTTCTATCACCTTTCTGATCTGATCTATGACCAGAATCACCCACCAAACTCTGCTTACAATATTCTAGGACTTCTATAGCCTGCATTTCAAAATCTTTCCAAAATGCTCCTGTAAACCTATTACAGGCACAGTTTAATTTGGCTCAGAGTTTCAGTTGGTTCAGTGCATGGGTGACTGCCTCCTCTACAGCAGAATGGCATAGTCAAGCAAAGGGCATGGCTATGGAACCCCATGCCTGGCCACATGAACATGCTTCCATGAGTCACTCAAACACACTCAGAAATGTGCTTTACTCATACCCTGAGTAGCTCCCAAGCCAATAAATTTAATATTATTAATACTTTTTAATTTTTTATTAATTTTAATGAGAAAGAAATAGCAATTAGATAGTTTCAAAACAGGTTAGTAGGGCAGTTACAATAATATATTTGCATATTGTTGTCTTAATAGTATTCACAGTACAAGATGCTGACATGATCTCTTATCTAAACAATATCAGTACAAATCTTTCTTAGCTAAAAGAAAGTAGCTGTGTATCTATCATAACTATTTTGTATATATATATATATATATTTTTTTTTTCACTATAAAAAGGTCCTTCATTTATATCCCCCTTTGTTGCCATGTTAATATACTGAGCTGCAGAAGTCTCAAGACAACTTCTGTCAATTGCCAGTTCTGCTGATAACCCACTACTATTATGGACTACTGGACTACATCGGGATATTTTGGTGAACTCAAGTACCTGCAATATTTGAACTGGCATCAAGTATGAAAAGGTCCTTTAAAAACTTCTTCAAATACAGCTTCTGTAACAGCAATGGAACACCCAACTCTGACAAAACAATACTATTAATTTTAATCACCACAAACTTCATGTCAATTCAGGACAGATCTGCCAAATTATGTGTCTTTTTTTTAAATTTGGGAATTAAAAATAAATCAGAAACTGTACATCAGATTTATCTCTTTTCCTATAAAAGCCCTTGACTGGCATTTTTCACATCTAAAGCTACATGTCCAGGGAAAAATTGTTAGGGAAATCAACATGAACAAATATAAATAAATAATAATACTTAAACTGTAAATCCTAGAGAATATAGGAGGACATGCTATAAAGTCAGGACCAAAATAGCTATGAGAGTCGCCAGCAAAAAAGTAATCAATAGAATAACACTAGTAATGTACAATTATCTTCAAAAAATAAACAATGAGGTCAGGGAGACAGCTCAATTCCATAAGCATCTGCCTGGCAAGTGCAAGGTCCTCAGTTCAATTCCCCAGTACCACAAAAAAAAAAAAAAAAATTAAACAATCAAAAGATTTATTTTCACTTCAGTTCATTAAAATCTTCAAGTATTCCAGCCTGCCATGACAGCCCTGCACATGGGGGGTGCTGAGAAGGAGATTGAGACTAGGCATGGTGGCACACGCCTGTAATCCCAGCACTTCAGAGGCTGAAAATAGGAGAATCACTAACAATCCAATTTTCATAGTGAGACCCTATAGATCTTATCCTAAATACAGGAAAAAAAATCCTCAAGTCTCATAAATTTATAAATATGTAATAAAAATGAGGTCCAAGAACCTATTTGCCACTATTCTGTGAAATAGTATTGATAAGCATGATACCACTTTGTCAATGGAGAATTACAATGATAGCTGTTTTATATGAATTCTGTGGAAAGAAAATTAATACATTATAATAAAACTACATACAATATTCAGATTAAAATAGCAGAATTTTCCACAATATCCATAAACATTTCATCATGAATTATCAAATAATATACACTGAACCTATTACCTAATATCACAAACTATAAATAATCACTCACATCATTAAGTTAATAGAGCAGTAAGGTAATATACAACAAACTAAATTAAATCAAAATTCCATAATGGATGATGAATAATGAAACAACTGATTTTTCACATCACAGACTATATAAATTATATCTTAATATCACTTGGGTAATTTATATGGATTAATTATTATGTCAAGAGCTGGTAGAGTCATGATTATTAATTTGATACCTTTTGCTGTGAAAAGGCTTACCTTCCTATCAACGGCAAAGGTGCAAAATAAACTAAGGTTGTTTGATTAAACCCCCCCCATTCTGTTAGTTGGAAATTGCTTTTTCTTTCGACAATGCATTCTGACACTCTGGTAATTATGCAGGAAACAGAAACTTCTATCACCTTTCTTGCAAAGACTTTGCAAGCAATTGTGACTACTGACATTTTAGTGACGTTAATGTACACTTTAGTGTTAAAGATCTCCATTTAACAGACAGAAAAACTAAGTCACACAGTCTAGACCCACAGCTAACTTATTATTAAATAAATATTTATATAGTGCTTTCTGTGGGCCTTACAAATATTAGCTCATTTAGTTTCTCACAACATCTCTATATAGTAGATATTACTATTATTTGCTGCATTTACAGATGAGTAAACTTTCTGAGGCTTAGAGGAGTCAGATGCCCACCCTGCAGTCATGGAACTCCTAAGTGAAAAACAAGACTCTATCTACAGAGCCGCACTGCAGCATGAGGCTCCACGCTACTGTTCTGTTGCCATGACAATTTCACATAATTGTTACTGTATGTGAATCACAATTTTAAAACTAATGGGTTCAATTATTATATATTTTTCAGTATAAAATAGAGAAGTATTTTATAGGCCACAAACTTAAAACTTTTTAATGGAAGCAGAAAAGTTAAAATGAAACTTTTTTAAGACTTAAAGAAAAAGTACAATATGAACTAAAAGAACATATAAAATTACTCTAAAGAACTTTGCTTACCTGACACAGGTGCTATGGGCTATTTTAAAGCATTACAGAGAAATACAATGTATTATTTGTCTTAAAATCACCATTAATGTCTCTTGGGAGATCTCATACTAGCTGAACATCAAAGATTATTTTTGAAGTGTTCTTTGCAATGGAGTTAAATAATAAAAATTGATTTTTTTAAGCAGGAAGACTATGTCAAGGAAGTGAATTTATAGACTATGAGAAGTTTGTATAAAGGACCAAAAATGTGAAAAGCTTATGTGAAAATTTATATTTATTCTAGTTTATTCCTTACAAAAGGAATAGTTTACTCTTTTCATACCTTGCAAAAACAGCTCATAGCTAATTCATGCCAAGAGAAATGCCTCAAATCGCCCCATTTCCACTTGCATCACACACATGGCCTCACGCATCCCTAAGACAAGCTGTGCGCATCTCCATATAGACATGATCCACACACTTCTGAAGTCCTGATCCACATGGAATTGGCCCTTAATGTGCAACTTTATGTCTGACCATGAAAGCTCTCTAGAAGATGCGGCAGTTCAAGACTGGTAGTGCACTGACCTTGAAAATATAAGCTATACACAGCTGTAGCATCTTCCTAGAACAGGACTAGAAGCCCTGACACCCTATAATAAACTCAGCTTCCTGGTTTTGGAAATGCAGGGTAAAGAAAGAGAATCAAAGTATTTGTCCATTGATTTAAAAAATTCTTTTTGAATTGCAGTATTATGTAACATGAAACTATGTTTTATTATTAAATATACAATTTAGTGAATTAAGAACATTCACAAGACTGCATGACCATCATCACTCATTCCAAACTGTGATCATACAATTAAATATTAAATTCCTACTTTTCCATCCTAGGTTGCAATGAAACTTGGCGATGCAACACTTGACCAGCATATCCAAGGCCCTAGGTTCAATCCTCAGTGCCCCCACACACACACACATACACACACACCCTTCTTATTCTCCTTCTTTCCCCTGATAATACTTCTTCTACTTCCTGTATCTGTCTCTGCCTAACTATATGCCTCATGAAAATGGAATTGCAATGTTATCCTTTTGTGTCTGCCTATGTAACTTAACATTTTTTGGTAGTTCCATGTTGTATCACCTATCAGATTTCATTTTGCTTTGTAGGTGAATAATATTCTATGGTACATGTTCACCACTTTTGTTTATCCACTCACTTGCTGAACAACTGCCTTGTTTCTACATTTTGGCTGCTGTCAAAAGTGCTGCTGTAAACACAGACATGCCGTCTTTGCCTTCAATTCTCTGAGATATATATCTAGCAGTGTAATTCCCAGGCCACATGGGAAACCTATATTTAACTTTGTGAGAAGCTACTGAACAACTGACTACATAGCTGCCACACCATTACATCCACCAGCAATACCACAGCTTCCAATTTTAGATCCTTGCCAACATTTACCATTGTGCACTTCTTGAAATCATAAGCATCCTAGTGGATGTATTCTATTTTGTGATTTTGGCTTTGATTTGAGAGGAACAAATAAGCTCTGGTTTCTAGTTATACTTCTATTGTATGCTATCAGTGTGGACTTTGATCAACCACATATTCTCTTTATACCTCAGTGTGCTAAGCTATGGAAAATGTTTGGTATTCGCTTCTACACTTCTTTGCAGAGTATGCAGCCAAGGAATAATGCACATGAGTTAATCTATAACTCTGTCACTAGCAAGAACATCCCTATTCTGATATAGAGTAGGCTATTTTCACATAAAGCCAAAATGGTAGTAGCATGTGTGTTCGACTCCTCAGTTTTTAAACATTTTAAATGGTAAAGTTTACACAAATATCATATAAGATTAATTATAAAGTGATCACCATGACCAAAATTAAGTAACTGAACATTCACAGCATCTTTAAGTAACTGAGCATTCACTGCATCCTCCCTACTCATTATCCTTAATTTTACTTCCTTATTTACCACTCAAGTACATATGCCTTCAAGATCAAATTTTAATTCTGACTATATTAAAGTAAACAGACAAATTATATATTCCACCTCTCTTCTGCTCAACTTTATGCTTGAGAGGTATTCATGTTGCTATATGCAGAAACATTTGTTCAGTATTAATGTTACACTCCATTATGATACCCTAATATTCTAATATACAGATATTAAAGAAAATGTTTTCATTCTTCTATGAATATTTAGGTTGTTTACAAACTTCAGGAATGTGCGTAAATTCTACTATGATTATTCTAACAAAAATACTGATGTTCACAACCACACATTGCTAAGACTTTACTGGCAGTAGAACAGTTGAAAAGAGTATGTTTAAGAATGTAAAGCTGTAATGTTTGTAAAAGATCCCAGTTTCCCCTGTCACAAGCAGTATAAACGAGTTCCCACCAACTCATGGTCTGCAGGATTGAATATGCACTGTTTTTGTGACACTGTATTTCTCTGATTATCTCAATTAGTTTAGATACTCTAAATTTTTATTGATCTGTTTTTCAAATATCTTATTTATATTGGTGGTCTGGGTTATTTGGTAGAAATTTATACACATGCTTATACAATATGTACAATTTTTTTTATATTGTATCAGTTGTAAATCCTTTCCTCCATCCTGTGGCTTGTTTCTTTCTTCTTTAATAGGATATTCTACAGGACATATGTTCTTAATTTTAATATAACCAAATCTATTCATCTTTTCACTTATGGCTAAGCACTTTAATACTATTATTGTAACTACTACACACTTGAAATAATGAAACTATTCTCCTGTATGTAGAAATATTTAGTTTTTTATGTGTATTTACTCAGCTCATTAGGAAATGGATTTTGTTTACGTAATGGATAAAAATAAGTTTTCTTTAACTATCATTTATCAGCCTAATTATTCTATCACCATTTGTATAAACACTTTCTTTTGCCCATTTTTTTAATTTAAAAAAAAAAAGTGGATCTTCTTTTGTCATAAATCTAGTTGGCAAATAAGCCTATTTTGAAAATGGTTCCACTAGTTCATTTGTTTATCCCTTTACCAATATTCCATTATCTTAACTATCTCTATATTTCTTAAAACTTTTAGCATATAACAGTTAATGAAACCTGCCACTTTATGGATCTATTTCAAGATTATCTTACATATTCTGTTTTCTTTGTTTTGGTGCATTATGAATACAAAATCAAGAATTGGTTAAATGTTTCCCCTACAAAATGTTTATAAAATTAACATTTGTTGGAAATTATAGCAAGATATGAATTCATAGATGCATGGAACTACTTGAGAACAACATACATAGTCATGATAATAACTCTGATGATATTTAAACAGGAATTCAGCAATGGTCATATTGCACATTGTCCCCAAATTAGTTGTTTGGATTGCCAGAAATAAGCATGTAAGATTGGTCAAAAAAATTAAAAAGGAGAAAATAAACTTAAGCATTAACTGTTCCTTTCAATGGACCAAAAGAAATCAGCAGTACAATTACCCTACTTATCCTATGCATACACATACATACTTCCTTTTCCCTTCCTTCTTTCTTTCTTTTCCCTCACTGTAGTCATTTCTTCCCTTGGAACAGTTTCTTTCCCTTCACAGTAGCCACTGTACCTTTCAGGTCACACTTACTCTTTCTGAGTACTTATCACAAGTCCAGAATTCTGACACTCCAAGGTCAGGAATATCTCTTCTGACCATCAGAGTCTGGACTATCTCTCCTGAACATCAGGAGGAAAAACATTAGAAAGGCTTAGAGGGGGTATAGCTCAGTGGTAGAGCATTTGACTGCAGAAAGGCTTAAGCCAACTAGTAACTTTTTCCTCCAGAGTAACCAGGAAGACTGATCCTATCTGCTTAACCACAAGAGCCATAACATCTACAACAGAATTATGTTATAAAATATGGACTTGTAATGACATTAAAGGGTCAGAATGAATTCCTTGCTAGACTAGTGCTTAACATTTTCCTGATCATGTTCCGAGAGCCTTAAAAAGAAGGATCTTCATTTATATACTATAAGATCTATTCTATCATTCTTTTAAACCAACTATGAATATTAGTAACTTGTTGAATAATTTGCTTCAGTCAAATCTATGTTCATTTGACATATACAAATTTAAATATTAATGGTCAACTTTGCCTCTACCATTGTTGTGATCAATCACTTACTAATTGTGAAAGAGTTAAGAGGTTAAAGGCCCTGCAAAGGTACAAGAACAGAATCTTAAGACAAAACATTCTCATGTGCAGTACTTCTGGCAAAAAGTGATCTGAGCCATTTTGCTGTGGTAGGACACTTCTATAACAAATGACTTTATTGTCTTCCTTGGGATGTTTTAATGAACAGATTTCTAGCTGTTTCAAAAAAAGAATTCAAGCTTTATTGGTTCCATTTTCCTTATTGTTTACAAACTATCATTTAACTTTTTCTATCATTTCATTTTTCAAAGCCATAGTCTACTTTCTTGTACCTTGAGGAGTACAATTTATACATGATAAAATAAAAAGTTACTTATTCATCTTTGTTTCTAACAGGATCCAGGACTGTTTTGAAAAAGCAAAAATGTGCTTATTTACTCAGCATTATTCTTGCAGTTTAAAAATAGTACTGTTTTTCAGACTTTTGGAAAGCTACCTATTTTAACTGGGTAACATTAATAAAACTCAATTTTGAAATAAAACTTAACAAAAATTCACCTCTTCCAGATTGATTTGGTGATGAAGGTAGCAGAGGCATACTGCACAATAAAATTAAAGCAAAGACATCTTCCCCACTGTAGTAGGCTCAAGGATAAATGTTGAAATATCCCTATTGGAGAACAAAAGCTAAGTTTATTACCACAGTTTTGGATGTGCTTACTAAATTTTAAGTATATAAATCAAACAAGCTCATTGCCATGATTTTTGTCATTTTCAAGTTTGTAATTGTTGTCCTCATTCAAATTTTAAAAAATAAAGATTGCTCTAATAGAGCATAGTTTGTAGATCACACACGTATTTTGGTCTTTGGATATTCCCTAGCTCCATAAGCAAAAAGAGACACTCAACTTCAGACTGTGCTGGGGCATTGCATTACATCAAGCTCACAGAGGCTAGAGAACTTGAACAAGTACCTGGAGTTACCCCAGTCAGGACCAGGGCCTGAGAGGGACCCTCTGGAGTCTGTTGTGTATTTGTAAACCACTAGCAGGCACTGTTTACACAGCTCGACCAGGCGCTGGCAACACTGGAGCTGCAAAGGAGTCACCACCTCCGGGCTTTTAGTGAATATGCTCTCCCACGAGGATCTGTTGGCATGGAAACAGACAGGACTTCGTGTTTGCTGTTTCTGTTAGAAATGGCAACCAGCTGTATCACTTACCTAGCAACAAACTGATAAAGGAAGATGGAAATGGTCTCACATATCTGTAGTCACTGTGAATGACTGAAAAGTATATAACACATGCAGATTATTTTATCTTAACACAAATAATGCACTGCAACTCAAGTGTGCGGCCACTCTGCACTACGAGAATACTGGATTAATCCTATGATTATAGACATTCCTTTTGAAACACTCTCAAATGTAACTGTGCCCAAGATATTCCAGAGCACTGTTTTGTGCTCTAGAAGTCATGTGCTCTCAGTAAGCATTGTGCTCTTCCCTTCTAAGAGCCCTTAGTTATTCCAGAGAATGCAGTAGTACACTCTTCCCCCATAAACCTTACTCATACACATGTGTATGCATGTGTATGTGTGGCAGGGGGTGCGCTAATAACTCCTAAGTTTACCATCATGACTGAAATGAGAAAGCACCTCTCCACCAGAGTGTAAGAAGAGGAGGGAGGATAGGGGAGGGAGGGAAAAGCAGAGACAGGCACACACAGAGGAAGAGAGAAAGAGAGAGAGCAACAGAGACAGAGTGAGACTGAGACTGAGACAGTGACAGAGACACAGAAGAATAGAGACACAGAGACACAGAGACAGAGACAGACATTGAGACACAGAGAAACAGAGAGTAGAGGGATAGAGAGACAGACAAAAAGAGAGAAACAATGAGAATGAATGAATGAATGAATGAATGAATGAATGAATGAATGAATGAATGAATGAATATGGATGAGTGGATATAAGGCTTATTCTTTACTGGAAATTAAACTCTTCAAGCTTCGAAGGCCGAGTTGTTTCTACCTGGCTCAAGTCTCATTTTACATTAACCAATTCATGTAACTGTCAGAAAAAAGAGAATGTTTTGAGAAATTAAAAAAATTAAGAAAATATTTTTTTCAAAAAAGTTCCAATAAGAAATTCAAAGGCTCCACTTTCAAACTATGCATATTTGATATATTTGAATTGTATAAAATGCTTTAGACACAAAGGAAAGAATTTTTTCCCAGAAACAATACTATTTACTTTCCCAGGAGAAACACAATCCCCGAAAGACAGCACATCATCAGTGAATGACAGGCTTTCTTAACGAGTAAGATTCAAATGAGTTAATTGAAAGGAACTAATTTCCTTCTGTGTTATGAGCTATTCGGGACTAAATACAATATTTTTTTTTAACAAAGGAGTAAAATTTACTTTTACTCAGTAAATAGTGTTAGTTAAATTAACTCAAAATAAAATACAAACTATCACTAACCATAATCATGTTTCCCTAATACAAATTTAAATCAATTTAAACTACTTTGAAAAAAATTAATGAGGGAATATGTTTATAATTAACATGCCATAATCAAGAAGGCCCTAACTGCCTGAGTTCAACATATAACCATTTTAAATAAATAGAAATAACATGTACAGAAAAGCCCTGTGTCTTGCATGTCTGCAGAGCACTGTGCTTATTTCCCCCACAGGAATCTTGAGTGTGTCTAAAAGCCTCCCTCTGTATTCATTTTTATACTTCAGAGGTATTGATTAGATTTACTATCAGCTCATTTAAATCATGGTAATTTTAGCCTGGTGTTTAGAGATAGAAAAAAGAATAACATGGAAAATAATAAGTGGAAATATTGTTTGACATAACACCTCCATCTGTGAATTATAATGTGACCTGCTCTGGCTACTCATTCTCTCAGTCCTTTTTAAATCTTTAAAATAAATTTATGAATGAAGATCCTATACATGTATTCACCCATGGCAAAGAAGCTACATTCTTCTCTATTCACGCCCATCCAGTGGCAGTAGACCAGACTCCACATGAATAGAAAAGGCAGAGAGTGCATGAACCCTGCTTCTGCTGGTGCTGGGCTAATGAAGCCCCCTCTGCAGGACGACAACCCACATGAGAACATCAGCACGTATGTCTCCTGCCTGCCACTTGCAATAGGCAAGTGGAAGGAAAATGGCTTTGAAATATTGTAGTACAATCTCTCAATACCAATACAACACAATGTTTTTGTTTTTGTATATAAACAAGGTGAAAGAAGGTAAAAAGTGAAATTAGGTGGACTATTGATTTTATTAAAGAACCTCAGGCCAGCCAAATAGCTCAGCAGATTAAAGCACCTGCAAGCAGGCACAGGGGCCAGTTTGATCCCCAGTCCTGCCATGCCAGGCACTGGCCCTGCCCCTGGGATGCACTGAGATGACAATTGAGAATGGGCATGGTGGTGCACCCCTGTAATCCCAGCTCTTGGGAGGCTGTAAACAGGCAGATCACTATGAGTAGGGTCTAGTAATGAGACCCTGAACACCCTGTAGACCCTTCCCTAAAATGCAAAAAAAGAACCTCACAATGTAGAAGGGACACACATTTAGGATACTTGAAAAATAATGTATTTGTTTTTCTGGAACAGAGTTTACACAAAGTCCTCAGAGAGAAGACTGAAGAAATTTTTAAAAATTAACATATGAAAGAGCCTTATATCTATATGTATAAGATTGTCATGATAAATAAGGGAAATACCCATATCCTGGGAAATAACTGTAACAGTAAGATACATGAAGGAGGTAAAAATGCCTAGATATGTTTTCATTTTACTTAGCTCTTCTACCAAGCCCTTCTCTTGCTTGAAATTCTATCATATTTTCTCTGTACCATTTTTTAAATGATTACACTTGTGGAATAACAATATCACACCATATTGGTTAAGAGCATGAATACTGGAATCAAGACTTAACTGCACTCAAATCCCAGTTCTAGGTCCTTAGCACCTACCTGCATCCTGAATTCCTTATCCATAAGAGACAGTATACCTTCTGATTCAAAGCAATATTATGAAGATTAAACCACTTAACACATACACACAATGCCTGACACAAAATATTCAACTTAGTATCACTGCTAAGTTTCTGAAGATATCAATGATTGCATCAGAATCAACTTCCTATTTCCAAAAATATCTAAAACAGTAACAAGTATTTGAAAGCATTAGAGTAGCCACAGTAGGAATGATTTAACAAAACTAATAGCACTTAGTAAATAACTGAAAAATGACAATACAAGAAAAAATGCAAATGCCTCAGAAATATCCTAAGCCTGTATGACTAGAAAAACAACACCAGGATGAAAGGAGGCCATTTTTGAATTAAAGGACATTAGTTTTAGATATCATAAGGACAGAATGACAATGTCTCACAGCAGCTTTTGCAACATTGGAAATTTGAAGTCCAGCTGTAATTTTAAGTCTGCTGCACAAAGGAAATAGCTAAATAACTTGAAAGATGCTGATTTATAATTAAAAATTTTCATTAATTAAGAATACCATCTCTCCACTGAATTCAAATTAGTTACAAGGTGTTGTGCTCATATTAATCATCTTATCTAAATAGCTTAATTGATATAAATTAGAGTTGAGTACTAACAATTATGTGTAGAAAAATGCATATTTTAAAATATTATTAAAGAAATTCAACCATTTTTTGAGTTATCTATATAGCTAAATATTTAAAGTTACAGTAACAAAAGATGACTTGGAACTTACCCTGAATCACAGAAACAATTCCAGAGTCCTTGGCCATGACTCCAGAGTAAGCGATTAAAAACTCGGTTGAAAATCTTGTACAAGTTTACTTCTTCAACATCAGGTACCTTCCAGATACGTGGAAGAACTGAACGAATACTTGTTTTCACTATGTCCAAAACCTAGCAGAAAAAACAAAGTACTTAAAATCTCTGTATATGTGTGTAAAAGGTTCAAAGATGAATACACACATACACACACACACACACACACACATATACAGAGGGATTGAACAACAGTACAGAATAAAATGTCTAGAAATAGAGCCATGCACTTATGAAACTCTGGTATTTGTCAGAGGTGACAAGTTACACCATGAAGAACAAAGTGTCCCAAATTGAAGATTAAAAAAAAAATAGTCTTTATAAAAACATGGATGTTGAGTCCTTATTTTATTCAATTAATGAAAAGCAAATTCTAGTGGGATGAATGTCTTATGTGTTAAAATAATAAACTATTAACTTTTTTAATGGAAAGTACAAATAAATATCTTTTAGACCTTGATTTAGACAAAAATTACTGAAATCACATAAAGTATGGACCATGAAAGATTAATAGCTTTATTATGCTAAAATTAAGAAATTCTGTTTATCAAAAAGAATTTAAAGAAAATAAGCCACCACCTTACAAATAAGGAAAATATACTTAAAACATGTACAACCAACTAAAGATTAACATCAGGAATACATAGAGAATTCCTAGATTATTATTAATAGAAACATCTTACGGGAAATAACCCAAAAATTATAGAGACTTCACAAAAGGGGAAATAAAGGTACCCTGTAAAGATTAAAAAAAAAAAAAAGCAAGACTATGTATATGTATTAAGATATCATTTCACACTCAACTAAATGACAAAGACCAAAAGAATACTACCAAGCACTGGTGAGGATATGGATCTACAGGGTCTCTTAGATTTTGTTGCTGTGGTTACAAAATGGCACTCTCTCTAGAAAAGCCATTTGACATTATCTCCTGAATTTGAAAATTCATACAGTCTACCTCCCAGCAACTTTATTCCTGAGGGAATCTCTCCATGGTAACAATAGGCTACATGTACAGGAGTGTTCATACAGCTGTTCACAATTATTACCATCTAGAAAAAACCTAACTATAAGATCAGAAGTTGGATAGAGTGGCATACTCATTCCCTTAGATTATAAAGTAACCAGAATGAACAAAAGACAGCACGTAACACAGATTCTTGGAAATTTAGAGTAAGCTAAAACTACCTTCAAGCAATTAATAGAGTATGATGCTCTTTGATAGAGGTAAAATAGCTAAATTAAAATAATATTTTGGAAAAAAACTTAAAAATATACTAAAGAAACCCAGGAAATGGTAAATGCTGAATTCAAAGAAATAGTTCTCTTGAAACTGAAGTCCCAGAAGAAACCATTAGGTTGGATACATACAGACTATTATCAAGATCTTAGCTTTCAAGTATTGGGTTCACAGGTGGTATAATAATGTTTAAAGGCACTAAATAAAAGTAGGGCATACATAGACCAATAGGAAGAGACTCATGATATGAGGACCAAGCGATTTGGACAGCTGAAATCAGGAAAGTCCTGGAAAAGGTGCAAAAATCTTCATGGGAAAAGCTACTCTGTCTCTATAACATGTAATACAAGTATTTCCAGAAAAAAACTCTCAAAAAAAAGTCAAATAGCTAGGGCCACTGAGATACCTCAGCTGACTAAGTATCTGCTTTGGCAAGCACAGGGACCAGGGTTCAATCCCTGGTCCCGCATTCCACACCAGACCTGCCCCTAGGGCAAGATGAGCCCACGACTCAGTAGAGGGTATATGAATCTGGGCATGGTGGCCAATGCCAGTGATCCCTGCGCTAGGGAGGCTGAAAACAGCAGGTACACTATGAATCTGGACTACCTGGGAGACCCTGTACCAAATACATAAAATGAAAAAAAAAAAAAAATCAAATACCAACAAATATAGTTATGTTAATTTTAGTGTACAAAAATTGAGTACTTTAAGTCTATCTACTTGTAACTGTCTTTGAAAATGAAAATGAAATATTAAAATAAAAAAAGGCTTGTGGGAAGATATAATTTCTCTCAACATGAACATAAATGAAAATAGATGAAAAAATTTCTTTCTCTTTAAAACTAAAAATCAACACTAAAAAATTGGTACTAATAATACTCTGGCCAAGGAACATTTAGAATAAATGTGTGTTTAGAAATCTATCTGACAGGGGCCTGGGAGATAGCTCAGTAGAATAAGCAATTGCCTGGCAAGCACAAGGGCCTGAGTTCAATCCCTGGTTCCACCAAAACAAAAAAGGAAGAAATCTATCTGATAAAGATTTCAAAGTGACTTTTATTGTTTAGAAGAATAGAACCACAGTTGCTCCTATGAGCAGCACAGATGCTTCCCTATCTGTCCCAGCCTCCCTGCCCATGAGGTCCTAGCAGAAATTTGGACTGCATGGCTTGATGGGGCAAGTCATAAGGATACAGGAATGAGCACAGACAATGTGATCTGGGCTTGTGAAAAATACGGTCCTGCAGAAAGAAGCACATTACTGAGAATTTCTGCTGAACTCTTGGGACCCCTCCAGATTCGCCAAAGCCCAGGCCATGGGAATGTGTGGGAGAGCTTCTGCGCTCTCCTGCTCCCACCCAATGGACTTCTCTGGACCAAGCTCAGGCCCAGGTCAGGACTGAAACCTTTCGCGGCACTCTAGGGATGTCCCCACCCCTCCAGAACCAGCCCAAGTCCACCCTGTCAGTGAGAACCTGTGCTCTTGGGACCTCTCCTGACCTGCCCAAGCCAAAGCCAGGTGAGTGTGTGGGACAGTTTCTGCACTCTCCTGCCACACGTACAGGCCTGGTGTGAAACTCCACAGCTGAAGTCCCTACAATGAGACTAGGGGCCAAAACCACACAGCTAATCCAAGAGTGGAACATCTTGCCAGAGGGGCACAATAGGTTCACCTCAAAGGGCTGTAGCAGGAAGGAGCTGAGCACAGTAGTCAGACCCAAGCCAGGTACAACAGAATGAACTCGAACTTAGTATATCTGCACGTGAATTTTAGTAGGTGCTATGGTTATAAATGCAGCAAAGCATTTATCAAAGGTCAGTGGACAGTGCTATAGAAAATGACAAAGAGAAGGAGCAAAATACAATTTCAGGTACTGAGGCCACCCAGAAGAAGTACAAAGGACACTTAAGACATTTACCACAACTAAAATGTCTCAATTAATAGCATCTGAAGTAAAGAAACAACAGCAGAAAGGTATAGAGGAACTCAGATCAGAGTTAATCTCTGAAATAAAAATCTATGAATTAATAGTGTCCGAAATAAAGACAACAGCAGAAAGGTATAGAGGAATTAAGATCACAATTAATCTCTGAAATGAAAAAAAGAAATCTCTGGATTAAGAGCATCTGAAGTAAAGAATCAAATGCAGAAACACATAGAGGAAATCAATAGAAATAAACCCTGAAGTAAAAAAATTAATAACTGCTTCTCAAGAAGACACCAATAAAAAAAAAATAAAAATAGATTAGAAGAGCAGAGGATTCCTTGAATGAGCAATACAGGAAAGAGAGATCATATGAAGCAGAATCAAAGAGATATAGAGAAACTTAAAATCTCAATTACAAGCTTGCAAAACCATTTCAGTCAAAGTGAAGATAAGAGTTTCAGATCTTGAAGCTAGTGAAAAGGTAAGAAAAGATCTCTTGGAAAAAAAAAAAAAAACTAGGATGCTTTAAAAAAGTAATTCATCACCTACAAGATGATGCAAAGATGAATAACGTGAGACTAATAATAGGCATCAATGAGAAAGAAGGAGTCAATACAAATGATATCAAAACAATATGGTTAGAAGTAATAGCAGAAAACTTACCAAATATGAGGAAACAATCTGACATTAAGGTAACCGAAGCATACAGAACTCCAAATAATTTCAACCCAATTAAAAATACAAGACATAGAATACTCAAGATCCCAGAAACCCAGCACAAGAACAATATACTGAAAGCCACTAGAGAAAAGAAACAAATCACATTTAAAGGAAAATCCATCAGAACAATGGCCGATTTCTCTTCACAAACAACAAAGGTAAGAAGAGCATGGAGCAGAGTACTTCGAGTCCTCTATGAAAACAAATTCCAGCCCAGACTACTATACCCTGCAAAACTCTCTTTCAAGATTGATGGACAAGTGAAATACTTCCTTGACCAAGAACAACTAAAGAATTTCATGACAACAAAGCCAACAGTACACAGACTACTGAAAGATGTTCTAGAGAGGGATCAAAATGATCTGAACTACACCAATGAGAACCGAAGGAAACACTAAAAAGGGCAAACAAACACAGGACAAAAAGGAGTAAAGAACAACAGGTAAATAACATGTCGAGCATAAATCAACACATCTCTATTATAACCATCAATGTAAATGGACTCAATTCACCAATTAAGAGAAATAGACTGACACAGTTGATTAGGAAACAAAATCCAACAATATGCTGTATACAAAAACACACTTAACTCAGAAACTCATACGCTGATAGTCAAAGGATGGATGCCCAGCACCTCTGAAAAAAGCAAGGGTAGAAATCCTGTTCTCAGACAGTCTCAACTTCAAACCAAGAATGATCAAACAAAATAAAGAAGGCCACTATATACTGCTTAGGGAAAAAATTCAAGAGGAAGAGGTAACATTCATAAATATGTATGCAACAAATACAGGAGCACGCAACTATGTAAGACAAATCTTAATGGGCATGAAAAACCTAATATCCAATACCACAATTTTAACAGGAAACCCTAACAGCCCCTTATTCCACAAAGACAGGTCAACCAGACAAAAAATTAGCAAAGAAGTAGTAAAACTGAACCAGAGCTTGGAACAAAGGGACTTAGTGGACATATACAGAGTATTCCACACAAACACAGCTGAATAGACTTTTTTCAGCTGCACAAAGTTGTTCTCTAAAATGGACCACATACTGGTCCATAGGTCATGCTTAAGTATATGCAAGAAAACAGAAATTATCCCATGTGTATTATCTGACCACAGTGCAATGAAACTGGAAATAAATGAGACAAGAAAACAGAAAAACCCTATAAATACATGGAAATTAAACAACATCCTACTCAGCAACCAATGGGTCACAGATGAAATTAAACAAGAAATTGATCAAAATCTACAATTCAATGAAAATTCAAATACAACTTATTGGAATTTATGGGATGCATTGAAAGCAGTTCCCAGAGGGAAATGTATAGGTATGAACTCATACCTTACTAAAACAGAACGGGAACAAATAAACATCCTAATGTTACACCTCCATCATCTAGAAAAGGAAGAACAAACCAAACTCAGAGGCAAAATACAGGAAAGAAATCATAAAGATTAGAGCAGAAATTAATTCAATTGAGACAAAGAAGACAGTTCAAAAATTAACGAATCAAAAATCTGATTCTTTGAAAGATTAGATAAAATTGTTAAGCCCTAGCTAACCTCATCAAAAAGAGGAAAGAAAAAATTCAAATACAAGCAATAAGAAATGCTTGTATTCCACCACAGATCCAGTGGAAATTCAGAAGATTGTCAATAGCTACTTGGAGAACCTTTACTCTCACACAATAGAAGACACAGAAGAAATGGACAGATTCCTAGAAAAGTACAAATTATGAGGCCAGGCGTGGTGGCGCATGCCTGTAATCCCAGCACTCGGGAGGCTGAGACAGGAGGATTGTTGCGAGTTCGAGACCAGCCTGAGCTACAAAGTGAGCTCAAGGCCAGCCTGAACTGCATAGTGAGACCCTGTCTCAAAAAGACAAAAAAAAAAAAAAAAAAAAAAAAAAAAAAAAAAAAAAA